>LBNU01011778.1:41022-63955 GCA_014162995.1 Artemisia annua | reverse complement strand
ACGATTCATTAGCTGCTTCTTTTGCACTTACATCCCCAAAATCTTTCACTTCGGCTCTCCTTCCACAGTACCAAACAAACGTGCAAGAAGCCTATTTATAATCTCTTGATAAAGATAAGGGCCGAGAAGGACAAGGGGAAAAAGCCCAACCATTGTATCAGGTCCATGCCTCATAAAATGGGCGAAGAAAATAACGATCATCGAAAGCTGTGTGCATAAACCAACAGAAGCAAAGATTCGAAGAGGGAGATCACGCAGCCTCCACCGGTAAGCAAAATAGAAACAAATGAAACCCAAACCATTAAGCACTGCTAGGGACTCAATTGTTAATGGATCATCCTCAAAAAAATTCACTGCGTAAAACAAATACAAACCAAACAAATATAAACCAATGACAGCAGCATAACCCATCCATACAAAACCCTGGTAAGCAAAGAAGTTCCAGAATTCATCCTGTTCATTGTCATCATATCCCTGTAAAGAGTTACGATCATTAAATACACTTTTTCTTTTCTTTTTTTCCCCATGATATTTGATATGATCATGCTAGAATAACAAAAGCCTTTTAATAACACTGATGAACACCATACAAGTTAAGTTGTAAAACCTATTTGGATGATATATTAATTTTTTGATAAATGTTTCATGTGGAAAATACTGTGTGTGTGTGTGTTCCGGTTTGGTGACTGATCTCTATTTTGTATACAGATCAGTGAAGAGATATGCCAAACTTTATCATGAAAGGATATCAGTAAACAGAGCAAAAATCAGGTAGTATAATCTTTAACCAAGGTCAATCGTCAACATTTTACCTTCAAGTTTAAGTGATCAGATTTTTCTGCCATGCCACCAAACTCAAATCAAACTACCGTTACAACCTGAAGCAAAATATAATTATATCAGAAACAGACAGTGATACATGGCTTAGACATTATGCTCCCTTCAATTTTCATTTGATTCAGGCGTGTGTTGCTTGTTGGGCATAAGACTTATAACATTACTTCAATCCATATATTATCTTGTATCAAATGGTTCACAAAGTAGATTAATAAACCATCATGATGCCTTGCAACTTCCTAGTGCATGTTCAAAGAGTGCTTTATAGTGTGTTTTCAAAATGCACCGCTGGAACTCTTGGAAGATGTATTTTGAAACAGCATAAGCTTACACAAATACCCTAATTTGTTACAAGTCTATTCTGAAAAAAAATATTAGAACAAGGCTCCATACTAAGTGTGTATTTAACAGCAGGGATATCATAAGTCATAACAACTGATCAAGCTAGCAAAAAGATAGTACAACATAGTAACATACATAACAAAGCAGGACGAGAGAAAACAAAGAAACAGCTCCCAAAAAAACAAAAAACAAAACAGGAGTCCATAACTACACATCGATACTCTGCTGTTTTGCTATTAAATATAAACGTAATTAACTATTTATTTTGTAGATGACTGTTGCAATTCTAGTAATATGAAATAGTTATAAGGCACTATGATCAGGTTGAAAACCTACTAGCAAGAACTAACGGAACATTTAATGGAAAACTCAAACAAGCCACCAAAGTTAGCAAGTAAAGTACCATTAGTTAACTTAATTCTACAATCAAAACCTCAAGTTTCTCATGATTTACTATCAGTTTGCAAAACTTATCAATATCTCTACTTGAAAACATCTTCTAGTGTCATGATAATCAAAACCTCAAGTAAAAATACCTTTGGATGAACCCAAAAAGTGGAGTGAAGAAGCAAAAAAATGGTGATTTGAAAAAACATCCCCTGCTGAGCTCCTATGTTCCTGAATTCTGTCATTTGCTTTAAAGTCAAAAATGGGCAACAGCAAAACTCTTCCTATTTTGTCTTCTAATTGCCATGGGCTATTTGCTATGGGCTGGACTCTAAGAGTCTCTATGTTGTGTGGGTTGGTTTTATTTACCTTTGGGCCAGGTATTACAGTAATAAACAGTCTTATATCACCCTTATATCACCCTGAATAGAAAACTCTTAAGCTCTTATATAGAAACCATCACCACAAGTATGCATAATGCCTTTAAAATATCAGTAAAATACACCCACTGAGATTCTCCTTGATATGCACATTGTTGGGTTAAAAAATGAGATATTACGCAGAATGTTCTGTTCCAGTATTCAATCCAAAATATTTGAGCCAAGCTATAAAATAAGCGCCAACTTATACTTGGAAATTTGAATACACACTCGTACCTACCATCATACTTCACTCCTCTAAATAAACACTAAATGCAGCATGGGTTACTTGTTAAAGGGTGTTTGTGTAAGCTTATGTATAATGGCCTATGCAATTTCCAACTAGCCTTAACAAAGGAGATTAAGCATATCAGCTTAATTCATCCCCCAAAACTCATAAGCTTTTATACACAAGCTTATCCAAAGAGTTTCAAAGAGCTTGATAGCGTTTCAGAACACATTAAGGGGGTGTTTGAATCAGCTTATTTTCTGAGCTTATGTACTTATTTGAATTATGAAAAACATATAATCCCACTTTTTTCCAGCTTATGAGCTTTTCAAGTTGAGCTTATGGACTTAAATAAGCCATAAGCAGAACCTGTTAAGCTCATAATCCAACAAAAACAAGCTTACGACCTTTTCTAATTTCAGATAAGCCCATAAGCAAGGAAAATAAGCTTATCCAAACACCCCTCTCAATTGGTCCATTGATATTAAGCTCTCCAAACAGTTGTTCCAATTACGTCACAGACACATTTCTATCAAAATACATACAAACATATTTGCAACGTATCAAATCTTGTTTCCCCTAAGTCAACTGAAATTACTTTTCATCAATAAATCAATCACATTATCAGCCACCAACACACAAATAAGAAGCTTACAACGGGGGTGTTTGTTTAAGCTTATATATGGGCTTATGAGCTTATTTGATTTTGGCTTATATTTAATAAGCTCCAATTTTCCGGCTTATTTGGAGACTAATATGGCTTATATAAGTTTATTATGATATAATGAACTTATATAAGCCCACAAGTCTCCAAATAAGCCGGAAAATTGAGTCTTATGATATATAAGCCAAAAACAAATAAGCTCATAAGCCACATATAAGCAAGATGAACCTAACCTCATTTACTTCCAAAATAGGGGTGGGCACGGTTCGGTTTTTGGCCAAAACAGATACCAAAATCACAATATTCAGTTTTAAAAAATTAATAACCAAAACCAACCATCTTTATCCGTTTTCGGTTTTCGACTCAGCCTTATCCAAAACAATAATGATACTAACAATAAATACAACTGCAATTTCACCTAACCCAACCACATATCCAAAATTAGGTAAAAACAAAAACAAACCTTAGCCGAACAAAACGCCGAAAACTCGTCACACTGCGCGAAATAACAAACAAACAGAAGATGTATCAAATTATACGGTTACAATTTCATAATATTAAACAAAAACAATCAGTAGAATAAATTATTCACCAGGCAAACATTATAAAAACTAACAGATGAATAAAATACGAATGGACACTAGAATTGAGAGTACCTGAGAGCAAAAACACAAAAGGTTATGACAAGGGTTTGGTTTATATATGAAGTGTTTAATTGTAAACGAGTTCTTTATCTTTTACTTTTTACTCTCGTGTCCAAAGGTATATCTTTGTTTACAGTATCAGCCCCTCTACTTTTCTTTATCCTCACTTTTTTGTTTTTATTCTTTTGACTAGCTTTTTTTTTGTTTTTGTTTTTTCGACTAGCTTAAGGATGCGTTTGGTTGAGAGGGTTCAGGATTTAATTTGAGGATGATGGTAAAAAAAAAAAAAAAAAAAAAAAAAAAAACGTTTGTTTTAAACATGTGGGACCCAAATATTGGATTCAAAGAAAAAAAAATCAAGGATCTACTAATCCTAGGCTCCTAGCCATATCTTCGAGTTTTTACAAGATATTGTCCTATCAATACTTTTTATTTTTAAATTTAAATTTATCATATTAATATTTTATTCAAACCCAAACAAAAATCCAAATTCAAATCCAAATCTAAAACAACCTACAAATTAAGGGCCCGTTTGATATGTGAGATTTGCTTGGATTTTGGATTTAATAAATGCAAATTTAATGTTTGGTTGTGTTTATAGAGTTTAAAATTGGGACTCAACCCAAATAGTCCTACACTTTTCTCCCAATTATATAAAACCCAGAATATTTTCTCCCAATTATAAAAAACAAATCACACTCATTAAAAAGTACACGCAATGTCTTTTTATTTTAAATATCTACCTTTTTGTTAAAATAAATAAATAAATAAATAAAATAAAATAAAATAAAACGCGTATCATTGAAACAAGTAGGAAGGCGCCCGCTGCGTTGCAGCGGGAATTTTCGAGAAATTTTTGCGATAATCATTTACGAACAATGTTTGGGAGGGGCTCCTCGTTGTGAGATCGTGGTATGTTTTTTGACGACACGTGTTGTATTTGTTTGGAATAAATGTTGTGTCAAGCTATATTTGTAGTTGTCGTATTTTGTCGGGCACCATTGTATAGCGGCGGGGTTAATTTCAACACTTTTTATGAAATCATACGTACATCAAAACCATATCAAGATTGGGCTTGTTTTGTTCGTTATCGAAAGACCTTTTTGCCAGTATTTTTTTTATTCAATAAACCGCTAGGTGTCTGTTATATATTTGGCAAATAAAGTTTGTTATATAAAAAAATCGTAAATATTAAAAGGTTCAGGGTTTGTTTTGTAATTTTTTTTTCTTTTTTTTTTTTTTTTTTTTTTTTTTCACTAATTTCGGCTCTTCGCTAGGTGGGGCTAAGTATTTATGCAACCGCCCTTTTTTCGTTTTTTAACTCATAAGCTTTTCTTTTATTATGGGTACATCAAACTTCTATGCAGGTCCCTTCTTTTTTTAATTGATAAACTATATTTAATGGCGAAACGAATTTTTTATCTATGCACGGAAACCTATTTCCCCTCTTATAGTATTTAGAGAGAATGGATTCTGTTAAGCAAACCACCAAATTCACATCATCATGTAAAAGGGCTCCAAGTGTGGTGGCACCACTAATGATGGAGACCATATTACATCTGGAATATGGTCTAATATGGTAAAAATCAAATGGGCTTAGAAAAGTTTTCTTGCCTAATATTGAAATAAACTTTGTATTACCAAACAAAAGGTGTTATCCTAAACTCAATGTTGCAAAAATCGGTCAAATCGGCCTTATAATCGGCGATTACAAGGTGCACGGCCTTTCACCCTGTTGATTTTTACAAGGTAATCGGCCTTGTAATCGGTTATTAATCGCTACAAGGCCTTCAACCGCCTCACTACCGACTCACGATTTTTGCAACATTGCCTAAACTATTATGTTGTTGTGTAAACCAAGCAAATACAATTTTGAATTTGATTCACAACGAGATGTCTTTGACCCGTGCATTGCGGCGGCAGGTACAAAAAACATTCATCTTGCAGTTACGAAATAAGATTCATGTCTATGTTCCTTTTTACCAACACTGGAAGGTGTGAATTTTTAAGAAGACTTGTTTTATCCCTTTTTAGTAAAGTAGATTTTTTCGCCTTTAACCTTCTAGATACCTGAGATTTTTTGCTCAGTATCTTTGTGAACAAGGAGATCAAACATCGTTTAGTGAGGCATTTCCATCCCTACTGAACTAAATTTCTTCTTTGGATCTTGTACTTCATTAGCTGAACCGCAACAACACTAACATGAAGATTCTTTGTCTTAAAGAACTCACAATGAGTTATGCTGAATAATTCTTAGCTACTAAGGTATACTTAAGCTATTTTATATTCAAATCTAGTATATTTTGTTTCTTAGATTTGAATTTTTGGATGTTATGTTGCTCCTAATCTTGGTTTGAATAATGTTGCTAGAAAACTTGAAATCGTAAACTTTATGTTAGATGCAAACATTTTCTTGCTACGTAAGAAACCCAAAACCGAACCGATTCATTGTTAAAAACCGACGAAAACCGAAACCAAGCGGTTTGTAATCTTCAAAAACCGAAATATGCGATTCGACTTTTAGTTTTAGCCTAAAACTGCCCCAAATCACCCCTCTATAAATGTTTATAATGAGGAAATGAAAATATCATAACCATCCACCACCATAAGACCATAATGTAATTCCCTAAAACAATGATTATGTGATTTGAAATGAACAAGGGTATTTAACATTTGTAAATTGTACGTCTTGTTTTAGCCTGGAGATTGTATGCTATATTTGTTTTTTTCAAGACAAAACAACTACATTTTAGGTTGACAATATCTCCAACAAACTTCGAAGCAAAAAAATACACACGACTTGACATAAGACCCAATTTAGATGTCAACATCCAGTTGGAAAGCAAGAAAAAGCAATGGTAAAAAGACAAACATACTGAGAATGATAACTAATGATGAAGGTAATTCATTGAATAAAACCAGTGCTGTTTTAATCACCCACATAATAGATTTCATCTTGAAGCAACCACATATGGTCACTAAATATCATCAAAAGCAACTTCAGAATATACATAATACTACTACTCATGTATTTCATAAGAAAAATACATGATATTGGAGAACACAGATCTCAGACATAGAATTCGCTAAATCTCTTCAATAAAACTAACCGATTCATTAGTACTAGTTCTAAATTTTGCAAGTAGCGACTCACTGATGATTACTGGTCCTGTCTTTGGTCATGCTGATGGAGTGATCGCTGGTGAGGAATCGTAAAAACTTGATGACAGTTACGAATAAGATCAAATATAACACCAAGTAAACTGTAGGAACTATCCAGTAAAGGTTCTTCGGGATAAATGGCGCTGACACACACACCAAAGGTATAAGAACAGCAGTAAATAGCATCCAAGGGTAAGGCAATTCATTGAATTCTTGTTGATGCGAGATAGCGTATTTCCAAAGAAAGCAATATCCAACCATAATCCCAACAAAGATTAAACCAATAACTGAATACACAATCCTGTTGGGATTGTCTGGAACGAACAAGGCAACTTCAAAAAAGAAAGGCGATAGAATTCCTGAGAAGCTACCGACNTGAGCACGGTTCGGTTTTTGGCCAAAACAGATACCAAAATCACAATATTCAGTTTTAAAAAATTAATAACCAAAACCAACCATCTTTATCCGTTTTCGGTTTTCGACTCAGCCTTATCCAAAACAATAATGATACTAAACAATAAATACAACTGCAATTTCACCTAACCCAACCACATATCCAAAATTAGGTAAAAACAAAAACAAACCTTAGCCGAACAAAACGCGTAAAACTCGTCGCACTGCGCGAAATAACAAACAAACAGAAGATGTATCAAATTATGTCGTTACAATTTCATAATGTTAACAAAAACAATCAGTAGAATAAATTATTCACCAGGCAAACATTATAAAAACTAACAGATGAATAAAATACGAATGGACACTAGAATTGAGAGTACCTGAGAGCAAAAACACTGTGTGAGAAATGAAGGTTATGACAAGGGTTTGGTTTATATATGAAGTGTTTAATTGTAAATGAGTTCTTTATCTTTTTCTTTTTACTCTGGTGTCCAAAGGTATATCTTTGTTTACGGTATCAACCCCTCTACTTTTTCTTATTTTCTTATATGTTTTTGACTAGGCTAGGAGTGGGTGTATAATGACAAGATCTGTCACTGTCACCTCAATGTCACTTTAGCTTTTTAGTCTTTCACGTGGTAATATAATAACGACAAAATTAGTCGTGCAATTCAATTTTTCTTTTTATATATTTTACATTTATAAAAAAAATAATTTCTTAGTTACCCAGCTTAGACACCATAAAGTGTTTTTTTATTTAAAAAAAAAAAAAAAAAAAAAAAACCCCACAAGAAAATCAGATATGACCGAAATTGATTCGGTCAAGCAAACCACCAAATTCACACCACCACGTATGGTTGTGGTGTAATAGGGCTCCAAGTGTGGTGATGCACCACCGCTAGTGATGGAGACCCATATTACATTTGGAATATGGTCTAATATTTACATTTGGAATATGGTCTAATATGATAAAAATCAAATGGGCTTAGAAAAGTTTTCTTGCCTAATATTGAAATAAACTTTGTATTACCAAACAAAAGGTGTTATCCTAAACTATGTTTTTGTGTAAACCAAGCAAGTACAATTTTGAATTTGATTCACAACGAGATGTCTTTGACCCGCGCATTGCGGCAGGTACAAAAACATTCATCTTGCAGTTACGAAATAAGATTCATATCTATGTTCCTTTTTGCCAACTCTGGAAGGTGTGGATTCTTAAGAAGACTTGCTTTATCCCTATTTGCTAAAGTAGATTTTTCCGCCTTTAACCTTCTAGATACTTGAGATTATTTGCTCAGTATGTTTATGAACGAGGTAATCAAACATCGTTTAGTGAAGCATTTCCATCCTTACTTAACTGAACTTCTTCTTTGGATCTTGTACTTCATTAGCTGAACCGCAACAACACTAACGTGAAGATTCTTTGTCTTCAAGAACTCACAAGGAGTTATGCTGAATAATTCTTAGCGACTAAGTTATACTTAGGCTATTTTATATTCAAATCTAGTATATTTTGTTTCTTAGCTTTGAATTTTTGGATGTTATGTTGCTCCTAATCTTGGTTTGAATAATGTTGCTAGAAAACTTGAAATCGTAAACTTTATGTTAGATGCAAACATTTTTGTCGATGCGTAAAAAGCTCGAAACCGAACTGATTCATTGTTAAAAACCGACGAAAACCGAAACCGAACGGTTTGTAATCTTCAAAAACCGAAATATGCGGTTCGATTTTTAGTTTTAGCCCCAAATCACCGCTCCATAAATGTTTATATTGAGAAAATGAATTTTTTTGTTTTGAACGACGGGTTAGTTGTTACTTGTTAGTTGTTGGCTCCAGTTAGTGTCGCATCCTCGGGCAGAGATACCAACCACCACCAAAAACAATGATTATGTGCTTTGAAATGAACAAGGGTATTTAACATTTGTAAATTGTACGTCTTGTTTTAGCCTGGAGATTGTATGCTGTATTTGTTTTTTTTCAAGACAAAACAACTAGAGTACATTTTAGGTTGACAATATCTCCAACAAACTTCGAAGCAAAAAAATACACACGACTTGACATAAGACCCAATTTAGATGTCAACATCCAGTTGGAAAGCAAGAAAAAGCAATGGTAAAAAGACAAACATACTGAGAATGATAACTAATGATGAAGGTAATTCATTGAATAAAACCAGTGCTGTTTTAATCACCCACATAATAGATTTCATCTTGAAGCAACCACATATGGTCACTAAATATCATCAAAAGCAACCTCAGAATATACATAATACTACTACTCATGTATTTCATAAGAAAAATACATGATATTGGAGAATACAGATCTCAGACATAGAATTCGCTAAATCTCTTCAATAAAACTAACCGATTCATTAGTACTAGTTCTAAATTTTGCAAGTAGCGACTCACTGATGATTACTGGTCTTGTCTTTGGTCATGCTGATGGAGTGATCGCTGGTGAGGAATCGTAAAAACTTGATGACAGTTACGAATAAGATCAAATATAACACCAAGTAAACTGTAGGAACTATCCAGTAAAGGTTCTTCGGGATAAATGGCGCTGACACACACACCAAAGGTATAAGAACAGCAGTAAATAGCATCCAAGGGTAAGGCAATTCATTGAATTCTTGTTGATGCGAGATAGTGTATTTCCAAAGAAAGCAATATCCAACCATAATCCCAACAAAGATTAAACCAATAACTGAATACACAATCCTGTTGGGATTGTCTGGAACGAACAAGGCAACTTCAAAAAAGAAAGGCGATAGAATTCCTGAGAAGCTACCGATAGTCTTTAAGACCGTGTAATGAATGACCCTCATATAAGTTTTTAAGTAATTGCTCGTAAAAAGCAATATCACAGTTGCTAGTATAGTCACGGATATTGTGACAAAGGTCATGATGACAAAAACCCCACCAGGATGTTGTTTCATAGTTTGAAGTTTGGATGGAAAAAATCCTGATGGAATCGAAAAGAAAAGGGTCATGAGACACAAAACCTGGTAGTACCAGAACAACCTGAAACACACAAAACACATTGGACAAAATTTTAGCCTTCAGTCTTCTGAGCAGAAAGCATAAATGTAAAATGGAAACTTAATCGGAAGGAACTTACTGAGGACTGGCGGGTTTTGCTTGTTCATGGTCATCTCTTACGGAAATTGCAACCTGCTTGCCTTCTCCAATAGTTAATTTGGACTCCATAGTTGGTTAAAATCTGGTGGATAAAAGAACAAGTTAATCCTTGGGTAAACAGGAAACCAACATGTAATACTTGTCTAGTAATAATTGAGAAGGTAAAAATGTGGCGTGTGCAGGTCTAGAACCTGATACAAAGCTTCTCATAGTAATCATATAAACAGAAAATTTCACAAATCGCCACAATAGTTAGAAGTGGCATGTCAAACACATATAGTTGCCTTTAATATAGTAGAATTTCGAGGGGGTAATCTGGGCATGTCAAACTAGATAGGTAACGGGTTGGGTGTGGTAAAATTATCTTTGGATGAACCCTAAAAGTGGAGTGAAGAAGCAAAAAAATGGTGATTATAAAACAGCCCATGTTGAGCTCCTATGTTCCTGAATTCTGAAGTCCTTAAAGCCAAAATGGGCAACAGTCAAACTCATATTCTGTCTTTCATTGGCACGGGCTATTTGCTATGGGCTGGACTAGTGAAGATACAATGTTTGTGGGTTGGTTTTACTTTCCTTATTTTGTCTTCTAATTGCCATGGGCTATTTGCTATAGGGCTGGACTAGTAAAGAACCAAGGTTGGGTGGGCTGGTATTATTTTCCTATGGAGTATGGAGTAATACAAATAATCGTATGAAACAATACAAATGATCATATATCCCCCCAAAAACCTCTTAAGCTCTTATATAGAAGGTTATCCAAACACTTTTGAAGAGATAAATAGTCTACTGATAACAGAATAGGTTATTAAGGTCGATAAATAAGCTTACCTATACACCCTTTTCCTATTGTCCATAGCTATTAAGCTACAATTCTAGTGGTCCATGACGAATTACTTGGTGGTGAGTCAGACACATTTCTATCGGTATCATTATCTCTAATTTGAAGAAAATCTGTAACTAATTCTGATTTTTCCCAATTCAAACTAAATTCATTAATGGATTCATCACATAAGCTGATTTACTTGTCAATAGTGATAATAACAAATGATATGTAAACTAACACAGGTCTAAGTACATTTTACACTAACACATAACACAATGTCAAAATTAAACACCCACAAAACATATTAGAATTCGGTAAATAAACGAACCTACCCTGAAGAAACCCCGAAAACTTGTAGCTCTGTATGGAAAACAAACAAACAGAAAATGCATCAATATATGGTTATTTATGATTTCATAATGTTATCGCAACAATCAGAATCAATGATTCAACATAGCATATAACAATTAAACAATGGGACCATGCCACATAGCTTAGACATAATGCTCCCCCGACTGGCCTAATTTTCATTTATATCAAGTCATATGTTTTCTTACTAGCCTATGTGACATATATCGTTACTAAATCCAAAGATATATTTTATGTCAAGGTTTACAAGATAAATTGATAGACCATCCTAATGCCTTACAATTTCCTATTGGCTATTGCATGTTCTAAGAGTGCTTATGCAAAAGATTGTATCAATTTATTTACGGGCGTGGATAGTTTGTTTTCGGAAACGTGTTTTCAAAATGCATTTCTGGAACTCTTGGAAGATGCATTTGAAACAGAACAAGCTTATCCAAACACCCCCGTCTGTTATATGTCTATTACAAAAACATTTAGAGCAAGGCTCCATATTAGGTATGCGTTTAACAGCAGGGCTGCAGGGATAATGTTATTATAACAAGTTATCAAGCTAGCGAAAACCTAGGACAACATAGTAACATAACATACATGCAGGGTGGCAGAAAACAAAGAAATATCTCCCAACAAAGAAAACCAAGACAGGAGCACATAACCACACAATTATACTTCATCGTTTCGGTATTATTAACAAAACATGATATAATTATTGATTTCATAGACAACTGTTGCAATTCTAGTTATTAGAATAGATTTAAGGCACTATGATCAGTTGGAAACTCTACTTGCCAGAATTATGGGAACAGTTTACAAAGAAAAATATATATAATCTAAAAGCTTAACGTACTAGAAATCATCAATGCAAGTATGCATAATGCCATTTTTTTATTCTTTAAAATATCAATAAAATACACCCGGTGAGATTCTCTTGATGTGCACATTGACGGTTTATAAAAATGAGATATTATGCAGAATGTTCTGTTCCACTATGGATCCAAAATATTTGAGCCGAGCTATACAATAAGCTCAATTTTTAAACCTCCAACTTATACTTGGAATTCACACTCATCCCTACCATCAAAATTATACTACACTCTTCTATATAAACATTATACGGGGTATAATTAGTTACTAATTAGGGGGTGTCTGGGTAAGCTTATGCCTAATGGCCTATGCAATTTCCAACAAGCCCTAACAAAAGAGATTATGCATATCAGCTTAATTCACCCCCAAAACTCATAAGCTCTTAGCTTATGGACTTATTTGAATTATGAAAATCTCATTAGCCCACTTTTTCTGGCTTATTAGTTTATCAAGTTGAGCTTATGGACTTAGTTAAGCCAAAAGCTCAAGCTGATAAGCTCATAATCCGACAAAAAACAAGCTCATGACCTTCTAATTTCAGATAAGCCCATAAACCAGAAAAATAAGCTTACCCAAACACCCCCTTTAAGCTATCAAACTCTTCAAAGAAGCTTACCCAAACACCCCCTATGCTATCAAACCCTTCAAAGAAGCTTACCCAAACACCCCATTCTAATAATCCATAGCGAATAAGCTCTCCAAACAGTTGTTCCACTTACATACATTTCTATCATAAACACACAAGCATAGATGTAACTTATCGAAATATCATTCCTCCTAAGTTACGAAACGAAATACATATACATTAACACAAACATAAAAAGTAGTTAAAAACGAAGCCGAACGAAACGCCGAAAACTCGCCACCCTGCGCGAAATAACAAACAAAGAGAAAATGTATCAAATTATACGGTTACAATTCCATAAGGGATTCAACAAACACATAAACAAACATTATAACAACTAAAAGCTGAATAAAATAACTTGAGAGTGAGAGAGTACCTGAGAGCAAAAGCACAATAGTGTGTGAAGTTATGACAAGGGTTTTTGTTTAAATATAAAAAGTGTTTTATTGTAATCGAGTCCTCAAATCTTTTACTTTTTACTCTGGTGTCCAAAGGTACATCTTCTTTACAGTATCATCCCCTCTACTTTTTCTTTATTCTATTAATTTTCTTTTGTTTTTTGACTAGTCTAAGCATGGTTGTCACGATTCCGATCCTGATATTAGGATCTTACGATTTTACGATACTGCAAAGCAAAAACGATCCGGATCTTACATAAGATCTTTGAAAGCTTAAGATCTTATAGGATCCCGATCTTGAAAACTGCAAATTTCTGGATTATTTTTTTGTAGAATTTAAAAAACAATATGTTTATCGTATTAAACATTTTATAATCATAATTTAGGACAACATTTCAATGGAACATTCATCTAATTTTGTGTTTATGATATACAATAATTTGTAAATTTGTATAATATTATAAAAACTATTAAGAAAATGACATTATAGTAGGATCTTAAGATCCCGATCCGATCTTACGATCACGATCTTGCAAAGACGAAAACGATCCTAGGTAGGATCCCGATCTTGAAAACCTTGGTTGTAATGACTAAATCTATTGTCACATCCGTATACGAGGGTGTGCGAGACGTGCAATCACATAGGTTGTCAAAATGTAAACCTTCTTATGTATATTAAGGGCCTCAAAAGTTGCTTCCATCAAAACTTTTAATGACATATAATTTTATATTCTATATATTTGTTTGAAATTGAAGCTAGAGTGTTAAAAAAAAAAAAAAAAAAAAAAAAAAAAAAAAAAAAAAAAAACTAGGATTTTATGTTTCAAATAGTTGATATGATTTATCTTTGACCGTCATATTCAATTACGACATAAATGTTTGCTTGGGGCCTTCAAAATCTCGGTTACGACACTGTCTATCGTTGTCGCCTTACCTTTTCACTCCTTCACCAAATCCACTACCAAACATCCAGAATACCACCAATTTTTATTTATTTATTTTTTTATATATACATTTACATTTATATAAAACAAGCAACTTAAACATCATAATATCATATTTACCCAAACATGTTTTAACTTAAACATCATAATATCATATCAACATTGCAAGTCATTTGGTTTTTGGTCTGCAACTTACTTCGAGTCAGATTTTTGTATCAGTTAGGATTTCATTTATTTTGTATTCATCTACTTTGTATTTCATGTTCTTGTTTTTTCATATGGGTCCCATCCTCGTTTAAGTATCTTGTTTAATCATGGTGGGGATGTCTTGTTTTGTATTTTTGGTTGGTTTCGGGGTTCTCTATATATATTACCTTTCTAAAAAAAAAAAAAAAATTGTATATCATGCATTCAACTTATTTTTTGGGTATATGACATTTTAATTATTTAGATTATGTATATATAAAATAANTTTGTTTTTTTTTTTTTTTTTTTTTTTTTTTTTTTTTTTTTTTTTTTTTTTTTTTTTTTTTTTTTTTTTTTTTAACTTTTGTAAACTGTTTTTAATACGAGTAATTTACTAGACAGACACACAATATTTATAAAGTGTATTACCAAGCACTAGTTTGGATAGATAGCCAAATGATACTAAACTATATTATTCTCAATGATTTGTTAAAGGGCTTGATCATACAACATAATGAACACGTACTCGAACTTGTGTTGAAGCTCGAGATTTCATGAGATGGCAATAATGTGAAGTACATGGGAACTTCTGTTTTGACGTTTTACGGTTTTCATTTAGCTTATGCATTTTACATTTTATGTTACTGGATATATTTATCATCATTTAAATATATAATAAATGTTTAGTAGGCTGAGGTTGTGTGTCAAAGGGGCTTAAGTAAAGGAGGAAGTGAAAATCATAGGACTGTGATTGGGTTGGCGTCATTGAACCAAAAAGAAAAGTATCTTAAAATCAAATATCACATGAGGAGAAATGATGATTTTGTTTGTATCAAGATCAAGGCACCTATAACCGCTATAATCAGAATGGTAGCCAAGAAAACTGTAGCATGTTGAAAGTTAAAAACACCGACTCTTATTAAAATGAGTCTGGTGCGACGTGCTTTATTGCACCACCTTTATGTCCTTATCACTTCTCCAAGTAAAACGTGATCAAGTTTTGACAATCAAGCAACAAGATCCGATTCTTATACGTCATATAAGCACTAGTCAGACATCCGTGCGTTGCGTCGGTGGAATTCGTGTAACTAAATTTCTTGCGAGTACATCTTTCAATAGTAAATTTTTCACCAATTTTCTCAGTTGTGTACTTTAACTCTTTAAGTGACGATAGTGCATAGATACCGTACTTAATACTGATGTTTATGGCTGAAGTTTACTCTAGCTTAATTGCCTTTATAAATAATAATCATGTTATATTATTACATATAAAGTATATATTAATGCAATATAAGTAGTTAACATAAGATAAAATACATTTCGATTGGTAAAATTGATAAATATTATTATTACAAGAGTTTTAACTTTTAGGGTGTGTTTGTTTCATTAAGATGTTTCACATCTGAATCTGACTACCACATCTTACTAGTAAGATGTGGCTATAATGTCTGAATCTGATTGAAAAATTGTTGTTTGTTTTTTTTATAAATGTCTTAATGGTTTTCATTTTCCCTTTTTAAGTATATTTTAAACTATTGCGATACGATTAATAAGTAGAGAGTGTAAACTTGAAACAAAACATTTTTATCATAAATGTAACACAATTATAAATCGTTATATAAATTATCTTAATACATATCCAAAATTTAACATAATAAAAACTATTACATAAATCGTCTTAAAATAAAACATAAGCTTAACGCAATGAAACAACAATTAAGTTACTTAACCAATACCAAATAATTAAAACCTAGCTTTGCATAATTTGTGTTGCGATTTGATCTCGTAAGTTTATCATGTATTGTTGATCCACGTTACTCCCAATTGGTTGAACAACTTCAACATCACCGTTATTATCATCATGTACATTTTCATTATCATGTACGTCACCTTGATCGTATTGAGTGAACAATTCATCGTCTAAACCCTCTTTTCGAATAAAATTATGAATAGCAAAACATGAAATAGTAATATCTCTTTGTGTTACCAAAGAAAATTTGGGCATACTCTTTAAAATTGGAAAACGCGCTTTTAGGACTCCAAATGTCCTCTCAATTACGTTTCGAAGTTTTGCATGAGCGTGATTGAATTTTTCTTTACTGCTCATTGCACGTTTCCGACGAAAGTCTCCTAACCAATACCTGACATTGCGATATGGAGCCATAAATCCACGAGTGTGCTTATAGGCAGCATCACATAGATAATATTTATCTGGAAAAAAAAAACAAACATATTAATTTTTGGATATTTTGATATCTAAGTTTTCATATATATTACAATTCCAAACATAATACCTGCAGGGGGAATCGGAAACTCAAACACCGGATCTACTAAAGCTTCATTTAGTATTCTCGCATCGTGTGTCGTACCTTCCCATCCAGCGACAATGTAGGTTAGATCATGTTGAAATCACAAATTGCCAAAACATTTTGATAACAATCACCTCTTCCCCTTGCTCTATATACATTCTGTTTATGAGATGGAACAACAGCATGTATAAGGGTTCCATCAAGTGCACCAACGGCTCCCTAATTTAGAACAACAAATTGTTAAAATACAATCAAACCAAGAGACACACTAGTTATAAATTTGATAGTTACCTTAAACATTCGACGCTCCCTTCTATTGTTTCCTGGAATGTTTGGATTTGGATTAAATGTTGTCGGTCTTATAACTTCTTTAGAAAATACCAACATTTGAGTTAATACTTCGTGAAAGCACTTATGAATTGTTTCCTTCGAGTGTTGAAACCTACGCTTCATAACAGAAAATCGTTCATTGTGCCCGACTATCATAAGGAAGATAAACATCTTCTCCTCAACCGATATATGTTTGCTATCTCTTAACCAATTTCTTTCTTTGAAATGGTTGCATAGTCGAACAAACGAGTCACGAGACATCCGTATCAACTCCGTACATTGTAAATTATTTCCTTGCAAAAGCTCCTGAGTATACTGATGCCCAGACATTGTAGAAGTATTATCCCGCTTACGTTTCCTTACACTTCGCCGAAAATACTTAAAATAAAAATAAACAATATAGATGAACGCAAGTTTTTGGGCAACATCCATTTAACCTATACAAACAATACATACCAAATGGGTTTAGGATTATTACCAAATAAAAACAAACACCAAATAATTTAACATCAAAACCAAATAACAATAAATCAAACAGTTTAACATCGTGAAGTACCAAACAAAACTAACACCAAATATAGTACCAAATACGATAAACTCCTAATAGTTCAACATAACAAAGTACCAAATACGACAAACTCCTAATAGTTCAAGATAACAAAGTACCAAATACGACAATCTCCTAATAGTTCAAGATAACAAAGTACCAAATACGACAAACTCCTAATAGTTCAAGATAACAAAGTACCAAATACGACAAACTCCTAATAGTTCGACAATACTAGTTCAAAATACCAATTTGGCGTGCCATCATTTGAATCCATTTCTTTAAGGCATTTGGTTCTGACGGTAATACCATCCATGCCTCCCTGTGGCTCTTTGACTGACAGAATACCCCAAGTGCTGCCAAATAAATTGGATCTTCAGATTCCAACCCCAACTTCTTCAACTTCTCATGACACTCCTCCATAGTTGGACCTTGGTTCTCTTGAACAGCAATTTTAGCAATTGCACTCTTCATATTTTCTTCCAACTCACACAACTCTGAATCCTTTTTACTCCTTTTCTTTTTCCTACCTCGTGCAACATTTGGTTCTTTAGAAGAACCACCTTCAAAACTAGTGTCATAACTCGCATCAACGTTTCTATGCTCGCTAGCTGCCCAAGAACCACCATCTTCATTGAAACTGTTCACGTCATCCTCAACTTCAACAACTTTGACACCGGAATTTTGAGAAGAAGACCTTCCTTCAACAACGGGTCGACGAACAGAACCATCCTCAACTTCAACTACTTTGACAACGGGTCTTCGTTCAGCAACGGGTCGACGAATAGAACCGGATGCGCCACACTTTGTAAATAAGTAATCACATAGATCATAATGTTGCAATGGACTAGTTTTCAAACTACTCGCTTTCGGATATTTCTAAACAAAATTCACAAAGAAAGTATAGATTATTCACGTTGTCATTACTATATTATATGTATGTAAAAATTAAGTTCAAAGTATTCATGAACCCACCTTGTTTAAATTTCTCCACTCTTCGTCCATTAGGTTGAATGTATTTGTATTGGCATTGAAAAGATTTCCTGTTTTTCCTCTTAAATAAGCATGAGCCTGATGTTTTCCTCTATAGTAATCAAACTTATTTTTTAATTGTTTTTGGGTGGTCGCTAGGCCAAATTTTTCCTTCATTTTTTTCCAACTATCGCCCACGACTCAACATGTAGGCTTTTACCCGTAACATCTACCCTATTCACTTCCTCGATACATGAGTCCAAAAAAAACTTGTATTGTTCGGGAGTAAAATTTAGTGTAATCGTGTCACCCATTCCTATAAAAAAAACAATGCAAACATATAAATACACACCAGCAACAACAACAAACTAATTCCCATCCGAATTAGTTAAAAACAACAACAACAACAACAACAACAACAACAACAACAACAACAACAACAACAACAACAATGCAAACATATAAATACACTTAAATACACATGTTAGTACCTGATTATACTACCATTTAAAACGTACACATGTTCTACTTAAGCAAACATCTGAATCCAATGATATGGGGATTCAATCCAGGTCCAAATAAGCATAAATTTTAAAACTTTATAACGCAATATGATAAAGAAGCTAATTGGGTATTGAAAATATCAAACATATTAGCAAATTAAGCAAAAAGATTTGATTTTTTGTAACAATAGACTAATAGTATAAGTTGTCTTTAAGTATATATGTTTGCTTGTTATAGCCAAAAATAATATAAGCAAGAATCATACACTGAAACTACTATAACTACCAAGTATTTATACTCGTGTCTAGCTACTTGAATCATAAATGCAAACAAAAGAAACCAAAAAACCACTTCAAACATGACACAACACAACCAAAACAAAATATAATGTTTTACTAAATGAAGCACAGAAAATACAACTCTTTTTTATCACATTGTATTCATCAATAGCAGGTACCTAGCTTCTTTAAATAACCAAAGAATGTATTAAAACTTTAAATGGTCGAGTTGAGCAATATACGGTCGTTTCGTATGTACTGACGTACAGTCCATGAAACCTTTTTTAACGGCAAGTTTCATTAATTATATTGATTCTAAACATTCACATTATCAATCTCAAAACACAATCCCAAACACCCCAAGTCTCCAAATAGTCATCACCACTTACAAAAATAATCATCTTTTTTCCATTTTAAACAAATACCCAATTTACCCAACACATAATCCTAACTAAAAATCCAAACTTTTTTCCACAACACACAAAACAAACCTAAAAAACATTAAAAAAACAGTAAAAAAAGAAGTTACTGCACCTGCTAGTTTAGACGCTGTGACAAGAGGGTTAGGTACACTTGTGAGCACGTCCACGAGGCTGCTTCTTCTTGTCTTGCTTAGCGACCTTTGGGGTCTATCCTCTCACCTTACCAGCACGAGCCAAGGAACCGTGAACCTTTCCTGTTTAACCCAAGAATAAGCAAATAAGCATTCTAAACATTATCATCTAGCCAACTCAGTCCAACAAAAAAAACAAGCATGTAGCAAACCAGGGATTTTGATAGATAAGAGAACATAAAAAATCTTTAGTTAGACATGTTACTCATCACACTTGTTTAAATTGACATCATAGTTTCTGTTTGCACTTGAAATGGGCTCATTCTAGTAGTTATGTACCACTCCTTATAGGCTTTCAAAAAAATAGCAAAACCTTTAATAGCACATGTATCTCCAACTCTTTATAAGATCAGAAATAGGCAACATGTATCTCCATTCTATGACATTAGCCCTTTCCAGGTTTTATAATAATAACTAGATTCTTTGTTATTGGTTTGTGGGGTTTAATGCATTTTATATACTTTTTTGGGCTGCTTTCGACACGTTTTCAGTTTAGCTAGTGTTCACACATGCGACCTGTTATAGGAAGAATAAAAATACCTGGACTTGGGTCTTTGGATACTTCCCTGTTTTCAGCGTTGGATACTTCTGGCTCAAGATGGACCTGTTTGATATTGCAAGTAATTAGATAATAATCAAATATTTTATCAGTTAATTGGCAAAATTTTCTATGTAGTGGGAATTGTACATAAAGTATTTGGTCATGATTCATGACTTGTGTTTACTTTTGGAATAAGTCGTTCCGATATTCTTTTCTTGTTAATACGGTAAAGTCTAGATGGTCCTATATTCTTCTTATTACTTTTCTTTTTTTCACTCTGTCAAAGTTTACTACAATACTGTAAAGATCAGTTATATACAATGCCGTAAGGGTCTACGTACAGTCTACTCAGTTTTATGAAAAAATGGTGCTTATTTGCACACCACTTATATTCATCTATTTAGCACTTGTACAATAACAAACAACACAAAAAATCAACCATGTGGGAAAGTAAAGTGATGTGCACATAAATACATAACTGATTGATCTTTTTAAAGGACCTTTACTCGAGCCTTGATGGTTCCATGTATGTGCGTCAATTTTAGTTATGACAAGTGAATCACTAGATCACAAAGGCATATAATAATTCCACTCTAAATGAATGTCGGCCACAATGTACTACTGTCTACTTAAAACTGAAAGGTTTCCTAATATTCGTATAAGTTCTAGATTATGCAGACCCATGATCTAGGGGGTGCTTGGTTTGCTTATTAAAACTCACTATACCTTTTTGAAATAAAAGATTAGAAGTTTAAAATACCTATTTACAAACAGCATTATTGAAAACCGCTTACTTAAACCTCAAAATATCAAATAATCAGATAATAAATCTAAATAAACAAGTTCTCAAGTTTCAAGAACAGTGCTAGAATCATGAAAAAGATAGGCCACTAATTACTAAAAAGTTTGGTATTTTGAGAAAAGTTAGGTAAATGGAGTGTGCGGGTACCAGATTCGATAAGAAATAACATGAATGATTTGAGCCAAATTTACTATTCAACTTGTTAACCATCTCAATGGTACTAAAGCAAACCATTGAGGCGGTATAAAAGGAGAACAATCTTGAGGTTGATTCAATATATGAGAAGAATTTCTTGTCATTCACTGTCAACACCAGCCAATTGCCCTACATCACTGAACCTCCTAATCACATTTAACGACTCATCCACCAATTCACTTAGCGCCTTCATCCCGCGTTTCACAACATCACTATCATCCCTAACCTTAACCTTAACCTTAACCTCATCCCTAACCTTAACCTTAACGTTAACCACGTTTCATAATTGAACTTCATATTTACACCTCAAAAAACCCATATCAGTTTATATCAAAGCAACCCATATCAGATTATCAAAACCCAACCTCATATTATCACTTAAAAACAACCTCATAGTTGACCAAAACAAAACCCATATCAGTTTATAACCAAACCAACAATAAAATCACTTAAAACCAACAATAAAATCACGTAAAGCAGGTAAAGAGATGGAAAAAAAAGCATACCTTAGAGGTGGTGAAGATGGTGGCTATAGGTGGAGAAGAAGGCGGCTATAGGTGGAGAAGAAGGCGGAGTAGAGGTGGAGAAGAAGTGGTGGTAGCCGGACGAGGCTGGAGGTGGCCGGCGGCGGGTGAAGGTGGAGAAGATGAATGGGTGAAGTGGAGAAGATGAAGGTGTGACTAGGTTTAGAGGTAGTCAGACTTGCGCACAGGTCTTAGTGAGTTAGATTTATTTGGTCTGACCGCGTCTGACTCGATATGAAAAAACAAACAAGCTTATTGTGTGACCGCGTCTGACTGGTAAGACGTCAGAGGCAGTCAGACATTTTTTTTGTAAAAACAAACACACCCTTAGTTATGTGTCAAAAACTCTTTTGTTGGCTAGACTTATGGAAAGCATGCTAAATAATTTTGTTGGCCCGTAAATGTTTTATTTCATATGTTCTTATATGTTACTATGTTTGGGTTTTATTTTCAATTTGATTTCATCTATAATACTATAAGATTGGGTCCTAAATATTTAATGTGGAGGCGTCAAGATTGCATAGAGTACAACAACCTAATGCTCGGAATTAAATGCGGCAAATAGAGTTTCATATGAAATTGGAGCTTTAATTGTTCGACTTGAGTGATTGCGAGCATGCAAAAAGTCATGTCGTTACATTCATGTTTGCTTAATGGAGGAGATGAAAGTGCAAGGTTGCCGGAATTGATTATGGTATTTAGTATAGAATTAAAATTCGGTTATAGATTGAGAAGAAGTTGAAAAGGTTGCAAGAATAATTGATGATTTATCCTAATCCATGCCTATATAAACCGGACAAAATCACATGCACAAACACAAAAGTTCGAATCTTCATACCTCCTACTTTATTTTGTAATTTATTGTTAGAATTGTTTCTTCATTTTCTTTTTTTT
>LBNU01011778.1:0-36312 GCA_014162995.1 Artemisia annua | reverse complement strand
AACGACAAAAGTAGTCATCTGACTCATTTCATGGGAACCCTTTCAAGGAGTGGAAAGTATTGTCCGATTTATAAAGCATGGAATAAAGTTGACGTCGCAAAAAAAAGCTTTGCTTGAAATCTTAAAGGTACACAATGTTAAATTTGTATGTTAATGAATAAAGTATTTGTTTTCTAATGTGAGCTATTACATTTTTTAGACAAAATTTGATATTCCGGAAGCTGGAGAAAAATGGATATTGCAATCATTTAGGCGGAAGGTGAAGAACTGGAGGGCAAGAGTTAAGGAACACTACCATGATCCGTCTTTGTCAGTTAAGCAACAAATAAGCTCTAGGCCAAAGCAAGTGCAAAAAAAACAATGGAAGAAGCTTGTGAAGTATTGGAATAAAGAAAACACTAAGGTGTGAAATACTCTTCCACTTTAAATAACATTACTTAATTTCCCATTATGATATTTTACTTGCGCACTGTTCATGCACTGTCACCCTACTTTCACATAATATCTAGTTTAGTCATTCTACTAATAACATTACTTAAGTTACAGAGTTACTTCGATGCTCTATAATGAATTATCTCTTCGGTCCTTACGGAATAAACTCAACAATTTGACTAAGAGTTCGTGTTCATGAAAAGATCTTTAACTCGTGTAGGGCTCATCTTTCTTACCTTTGCTTCTACATGTTTGTGAACTAAATTGTCGTTCAAATAAAACCACAAGTATCTAATCTTAGAGTTTTGGTTTAGAAAAAACTAGAATGCAGTTAACAATTTGATAGACCCGGTTTAGATCAAAATAATGTATGAACCTACTCGAGTTTGTGGTATCATGATTGAGCTTTAGTGTCCTCACAATTTGGCTTGAGGAAACGAAGATCCGGTTAAGTTTCCATTTAGGAGGTCAAATGATTACTCCCCCAAAATGGCAACCAAAGAGCAGATGAAAATGGTGTACACTAGAATTTTCAATACAATTTCAAATTTTGTTTTTACTGAAGGAATACCAAGTTATAAACTGGCGTTAAAATAACTAAATACACATCTTAGTCATATGATGTATAAACCTATTTTATAGCATAATTAGAGTATCATAACTAGTTAAGTTGCCAAGTATGTGTCACCTCCATGGGAAAGAGTGAAATACCTAACACTTCTGATCCAGGAACAAAGTGCAGATTTTTTTGTCATTACAAGCTCAAACATATGAATTACGTATTGCTCAAGATTGTATCCAAGGTTATCTTTTGCGAAAGTAAATCAACTGTCAAAATATGAACAGTGAGGAAAGACGTTGGTTCATAGATTAGTCAAATCATTGAGCGAATTTCATCAGAGCCTGAGTAGTTTAGGTCACATTACCAACCGGTTGGCTTTTTAAAATTGCCATCCTTGTTTCTCTACAATGATTATATGCGTAAATTTTGTATCCTCCCTTTTGTATGTTTTGTCTTTGTGATCAAACCTTGATATCTTTCACTCGCAAAATTGATCCAGATTATTACCATTAATGTATCTGTCTGTGGTTTATTATCTTATGAATTTCACCTGAGTTATCAAATTGTTTTGCTATAGTTTTGTATCTATATTTGCTGCAGAGTTTAAGTGAAAAAAACAAGGCGAATCGGGCAAAAAAGAAGATGATCCAAAGAACCGGTAAAAAAAGTTATGCTCGCAAAAGGGAAGAGTTAAAGGTAACTGTCAGTGGGATTGTTAATGTATCCTGTCGATATCCACTGTTAATATTCATTTTCTTTTTATTCATACAGATATCTTTGGGACATGATCCAAGTCGATTGGATCTTTTTAGTGCATGCTTCTCCAAAGATGGAAATACCAAAAATGATGACACTGCAAATGCGATTGTAAGTAATATGCTTTTATGTTTGGAAAAGTGTATTAATAGCAGAATTAAACACAATATGCTTTTTTTCATAATACATGCCTTTCCTATATGTTGTTCATGTTGATATAAAATGCAGGATGAAATGAAACGACTTAGTGATAATCTGCCCGAGGGTTCGATTGATAAGCCTGGACCAGATGATATTTTTTCTACAGTTATGGGTAAAGATCGAAATGGTGATGCAGGCATGTATGGTCTAGGTGTTCGTGCTTCTGATGTTTGGGGTGTAATACCAAGTCGTTCAGCATGTCATAGAGAAAACAACGAATTGAAGTCTAGATGTGGAGAACTTACTAGTGAAAATGAACAGTTACGAGTCGAGTTATCAGAGATGAAAGGGTCGACGGATAGTTCCATTGTTCCACCTCTTACATCACAACATTCTCCTGTTGTAACCAATGAACCTCCACGTTTACGGGTATGTTTCTATTATAAATCGTTGCTTTTCCATCCTCGTACAAGTTTTAACTTTAAAAACCTGTTTTTAGTTATTAAATTCCAAGCAGTCCATTATAAAAGGGGTGTTTGGTTCATGCTGACTTTTTGAGTCAAAGTAGGTTTTGTTCACAAGTTGGATTTGATTTAGCTCTTATATGTCATTTATAGTTATTTTAAGTTGATCTCATTCTGAACTAGGTAGTATTTAAGGTTTCGCATCAGTTGGTAATTGTTGAAGTTTAGTAGCAGTAAATTGGTATCTATAGACCTTAGGTGTTTTTGTTAGTTATTTTCGCTCTAAGTTAGTTTAGTTCGCATGTTTTCACTTCTGGTTCAAGGTTTTTAGGTCCTTAATTTGTTTCTACCCTTTTTCACCCATCACCATAACTGCTTCAGCAGCTCCTTAGCATAACCTTTCATTAACCAATTTTTCTAGCTTAAAATCATTTCCAAATTCTTTAAAAAATGTTTTTATATAATCTTTGGTAGCTCATCCTTTATTACTTTAAGCTTTTAAGTTTTAGTTTCATAATTTACTTGCTTTAATTTTAGCTTAGACTTGCCCATTTGGACTGGTTGTGGTCTGCATAGTTTATCTGTCCTAGCTCCCTTTTCCTAGCTTAATATCTGTTTAGTTATTAATCCCCTAGGTCTGATTTTTAGCACTCTATTACTTCATAGTATAGGCTTATTAGTGTTTGGCTTTTTGAGGATTTTACTGCTTATTTAATGCTTTATATTTAGTCTACAAGTAGGCCATTAAGGGTGTTTCACCTCAGTTATAGTAATGCTTATTTCTGATTTGAGCTTTTTAGGTGCTTTGAGTTTATACCATTTCTTATATATGTTCCCTGAAGCTTGTTTAGATCTCCTCTAGTATACCCTTTGCTTTGTTTCACCAATAGTTCAGCTTATATTAGCTTTAGAGTAGATTTTAGATCCCTTTTCAATACTTTTAAAGTGACTAGTGTAACTACTGTTCATTTTCCCTTTTATCTACTTAGTTGTTGAATTTTATAAAATATGTTAGTTTCAAAAAAAATGTTCATTTTTATGTATTTGATTAGTTTGTTAAATAAAATTGAGAAATAAGCAAATTGTTGCATGAATAAATTGATAAATGTTTGTTGAAAATTGAAATCTAGGTCGGGGATGAAGTTTTGCTTAAAAGCATTCTAAACTCAACTGAGACTGTAGCAAAAGGATGGGTGAGGAGCTTGAACCCAAATGATATAGTTGGTGGTACAGAGATTGGACGAGGATGGTGTGAGGTAAACGTTCAAGTACCAACAAAAAGAGATGAAATGTTGGTGAGACCATATGGGTTATTTGCCACAATTGAAGACTGTGTTGGTGCAACCATAGCATGGCCTTGTCCCTTTATCTCGGTATGTCTTTGTTAATCTTGTGATACCAATAATTTTACTAACATGGAGCTTAATGCTTATACATGGGTGTTTATTTGTAGGTGGTCCGTGAGGATTGAGAAAGGATGCATGATGACCCCGGACTAAGCTTCTTGTTGCTTTAATTTATTGTTTAATGTTACAAGACCTTATTTATGTTTAGTGCTTTTGTTATGACAATGGCTTATATGAAATACAATTTCGTTTTATTCATTTAATAATTAGTTGATGTTTTATTCATATCGTAATAATAGAGTGTGCATGCTGAAAATAGCGTCCTATCATATGACTTGTCAGGACTTTGAAATTGTCCTATTAAACTTATTAACTGTCCTAACAATTAACTTTTAAGGACGCTTAACATTGTAAAAGTGTCCTAATATGTTGTTATTAGGACGTTATTTAGGTTGTTAATAGATATTTTATACGACCAAAAAATTGGTTTCATAATCTTCTTTGAGATATTAGAACCCTTCTCTTGGTGCTAAAGTAGCTATAATGTTATATGATAAGCGTCCTAACAATTATCTTTTAAGTACGCTTGTATGTGTATCAAAAGATTAAAATTAGGTAACCACGTTTTACAACATTGTAAAAGTGTCCTAATATGTTGTTATTAGGACGTTATTTGGTTGTTCATAGACATATTATGCGACCATAAATTTGGTTTCATAATCGTATTTGGGAAATTAGGACCCTTTTCTTGGTGTTAATGTAACTATAATGGTATATGATAACCGTCCTAAGAATTAACATTTAAGGACGCTTGTATGTGTATCAAAATATTAAAAGTAGGTTACCACATGTTAGAACATTGTAAAAGTGTCCTAATATGTTTTTATTAGGACGTTATTTGGGTTGTTTATAGACCTATTATGCGACCATAAAATTGGTATCATAATCTTATTTGAGTTATTAGGACCCTAATAGCTATGATGTTACATCATAAGCGTCCTAACAATACTTTTAAGGACGTTTTTATGTGTCTCAAAAGATTAAAAGTAAGTAATCACATGTCAAAACAATGTAAAAGTGTCCTAATATAGTTTTATTAGGACGCTATTTGGGTTGTTCATAGACATATAATACGACCATAAAATTGGTTTCATAAGGGTATTTGAGATATTAGGACGCTTTGGACCTATTACAACCGCCTTACATGAAACGCTTTCATCCTTGGTCCTATTAAATGAAAGGTCCTAAAAAGTACCATTTTATGACGCTTATGGGGGTCCTAAAAAGCCACTTTTCTTGTAGTGTCCCCAAACATAGTTCTTGTTCTTCTGAGTCAACAAAGTGAGGGGTTTAGCAATCTTCGAAAAAATTTCGCTATAAATCTTCGCTAGTACCCAACCAATCCTAAGAAAGAGCGTATCTCGGACGGCGTCGTAGGGGCCTTCCAATTTTTGACCGCTTCAATCTTACTAGGATCCACATGTATGCATGCCTTCACTATCCATCACATGTCCAAGAAAATGTACTTCCTCAAGCCAAAACTCACATTTCGAGAACTTAGCTATAACACCCCCATTTTCGGAACGCAGCGGAATACAACATGGGGTGCTATTTATCAGTCACATAGTACAAGTATAGTAAACAACTTTAAAACAAAGTCGTTTTTAAGACTTCACATTCGATAATTTATCAGAGTCAACAAGGTCCCAAAAGTTTATCACGGCATAAGTGTCCAAAACAACATAAGTTTAGAAAACATAAGTTTTGAAAGTTAAGATTTTAATCGAATGTGATTTTAAAACATGGGCCATCATGTAGATATCCATTTCTTGCGCCGCCCATCCAAGCCGAAAGTCACTTAGGGACCTGAGATAAACATGCTAAAAAGTCAACATAAAGTTGAGTGAATTCATAGAGTTTAATAAGTAATTGGTTGAATACAAGTATTATTTATCAATAGACATATAACAAATACATGTCGGGTAATCAGATTATAGTGTAGAGCTCATGAAACCGAACCTTGACCTAGATTAATAGTGCCCCGAAAAGGTAAGATTTTCCATTTACCTCAATTCTCAATATTATATGTCCGTTTGCTAATAAAGGCTCCAAGTGAGCGCTACTCACACGGACAGGCCCCCTAGCCCAATATGCATATTTATAATATTAGCATTTACTCACGTAATTAACGGTTAATGATAGGGACTTAATTGGCAAGAAATACTCAATGTCTATAATCTTGTAATCGGGTCAAGCATACCAAAAACTACTTGTATGCAGTTTGTAAAACTAGCATATATCCCCCTCGCGAGGTTTATAAAAACATTTAAATGAGTAAAGGCGAGGCTATAAACTCACCGTGAATAAAGGAAGTAGTATGAAACAAGCAAGTGAGGAAAGTAGCCGCGAAGCTCTAGGATGAACATAAATAGATATACGCTTGTCTTAGTTTTTGAAAATAAATATTGATGCAACTTTAGCTATATATAAATTATGATCTTAATTATGCTTGGTACATAATTTCTATATACTTAACAAGTTCTAATTTGGCATTTAAAAATGGTCTTTAAGTATGACATTTACATTTCTTACAAAAATTTAAGTGTTAAGTCTAAGGTTCCATTTTTATAAAGTGTAAACCCTTTTTATACCTTTTTAATGTCAAAGCTGTTAGAAATTTTATAACTTATTCATCTTAGAAAATTCATTACTCTTAAACCGTAAGTCAAAAAATTAAGTTCTTTATATCCCCGGAAAGGTATTCATCTGTACTAACAAGTTTTGTGGGTCCTACTAAGTCAAAATTTATTTATCAGTAGCAAAATTACCCATTTACTGATATTATCCACTTCAGAAGTTTCTAACATTACAACAATCCTACGAAAAATGCGATAGCTAGAGTTCTACAAGTCCAATTAATTCCCTGTTTGTGGCCACGTTTAATTCAAGATGTTATCTACAACTTTTATGTTTTGAGAAACAGTTGGTTATCTCCAGAAAATATGACTTTTATGGGTTACAAATCTGTTACTTAGAATATGACATGTTACACGAAAACATTTTTTGTTTAATCATTGGGTGTCATCACGGGATGCAACACCCGGGAAAATGACCACAAGACATAGACCTACATCTAAATATTTTTAGTTTATGTCCAAAGATCACTGATAAAATCAGTTTATTACGTTTTTACCCCTGATCAGAAACAACTGTTGCATGTCTAGTCCCTTAGTGATTTTATAGTGATCTAACCTATGTACCAAGCCTAACCAAGCATGATAACTCATATAATATACAAATACATCAAATAATATTATATTTAAAGTAGTGAAAGTAAAAATAAAAATGAAAAGTGAGTGGAGAGTTTCCTTACAATAGTGATGAACAAGAAGGAACAATAAGAACAAGAACACTAAACCTATATTAACCCAACAACACTTGCACCATTCTTTTTACCCAAATGAACACAACCTTAGATCTTCAAAACCCTTTCAAAACCTTTAAAACCTCAGCCTTTAAACCCTTGAATAACCTTTAAAAATGACATTCAAATCTCAGCCCTTAAACACCCTAGAAAGATGAGGATTGTTGGAGTTTAAGGTGGAAATGAACCAAGATCATGACTAGAGCAACAAGGCCTTCAATCTTCATACAAGAACAAGTGAATTTTTAAGATAAAATGGTGATTTTTATGTGTGTGTGTCTCGTTCAAGATGGAGAGGGAAAGAAAATGGTGACAAAAACTATGTTGGTGAGATCTATCTAATGAGATTTGCATGTGTAGTGATGAGTTGGTGATTTAGTGGAAGACAAAACTTTGTATAATGAGACAAGTGTACATAATGGTGACACCACAAGGGCACATGTCCTTGTTGTTGCTGTTTATATTGTGTATTGATGGTGTGAGTGGGTTTGATTTTGTATAAAATTTGAGCTACGATGTATAGTTTGATCCCAGTAATTTAAAATGTGTAGTTTTTAAGACGCGAAACGTAAAAACGGTAAGTAATAAAATGTGAAACTTACAAAAATGATAAAACTTGTTATCATATCATATTAGAGTATTTTAGAATAGTGTTGAGGTTGACAGAAGGTTTAAATGTTGTTAAAACTTTAAAACGTAGATTTAAATCGCGTAAAACATAAAAGGTGCAAGGTTTACGTAAAAATGGAAAAAGTGAATAGTGACTTTTTAAAATAGGATTGTAAGGAAACAATGATGCATAAAAAGTATAGACTGGACATAGTCTAGTCGCGGTTGAATTAATTAAACGTGACACGACGTACGCGGATAACTTTTGACGAAGTTAAATAATAAAATATTAAGATTAATGACATGAAATTTACGAAATGTCACATTAGCACACAACCTCTCATTCTCTAACAAACCAAGTATCAACTTCAGATGTTCTCCATGCTCTTCCTTCGTCTTGGAATAGATTAAGATATCGTCAATGAACACTATCACGAACTTATCCAGATAGGGCCTACATACGCGATTCATCAAATCCATGAATACCGCGGGTGCATTTGTCAACCCAAATGGCATAACCGTGAACTCAAAGTGTCCATAACGAGTCCTAAAAGCAGTCTTCGGAATATCCTCTTCATACCCCCTTAGCTGTTGATAACCAGAACGTAGATCTATCTTTGAATAGAAACGTGATCCTTGCAGCTGATCAAAGAGATCATCAATTCTAGGAAGAGGATACCGATTCTTGACAGTTAACTTATTCAATTCTCGATAATCAATACACATCCGAAACGAACCACCCTTCTTCTTAACGAACAACACAGGTGCTCCCCATGGGGAATGACTAGGTCGAATTAACCCCTTCTTTTGAAGTTCTTGCAAATGCGCAGACAACTCCTGCATCTCCAAGGGTGCTAAATGATATGGAGATTTAGCCACAGGTGTTGCTCCAGGAATCAACTCAATACGAAACTCAACCTGACGTATCGGTGGTAATTCAGACAAGTCCTCAGGGAAAACGCCCGAAAACTCACGCACTACAGGAATATCTCCTATTTTAAGTTCTTTGGACTTCGCACTCTTAAGGGATTTCGAATCTTTCTCTACGCCTTCTCCTTGTATACGTAGTACATCGCCATTCTCTAAAGGTATACGAACCACCTTTTCATGGCATATTACTTCAGCCTTATGCCTAGCCAACCAATTCATTCCTATCACCACATCAAAACTTCCATGTCTAAAAAGTACCAAGTTAATCATAAACGAAATACCTGCTAACACATAGTACACCCATGAATAACCTTATCAACTTCTACTTCTCTACCACAAGCTATTTCAATCACAATAATCATCAAGCGAACTCATACCAGTGAACACTCACGCAATTACATTGCAAACCAAGCAAAGAACGTAAAGACTCATTCGTACAACGGTCAAATTAAGATCATAGAAAAACATCGATACTATCAGATCGCAAAACATGTCACGAAATCTAATTGGTGTGTAAATGAGGGATTAATTATCCGTACCAACTTATCACGAACCAACAGTACTCGAAGAATCATATAATAATCATTCGAGGAATGAATGTAAGGAATAACCAAAGAAACGAACCAGAAAATGAATCCGATTGACCAACACCTATCACGACGTCGAATAGAAAGAATATGGCATCTGTACCATCATGGTACGAATAGGGATGCGACCCAGAGAATTAGGTATACAAACGGAGAGTCTAGCAAATGAATCAACTTAAATACCACAACATTAGTACCCACCGATAATCGAGGTATCAACATATGATAGGTAGGATGGAATCTTACCACCTACACACCTCAACATATAACGACTGCCCAACCGGTTAAGAGAATACTTCTCTAACCATACAGCCATCATCAACATCATATCACATAACCTTTACCGCTACATATAACAACAAGCACCAATCAATGTAATCATGGTCACAAGTCCACGTCTGTAATACCCTTATAATTATGTTCGCGACCATAGTTATAAGACCTATTTCACACGCATACTTACTTCCAAAACCACACATCTCAATGATAACGCACATATACCACATAGCACATAATACACAATGCAATCCATGTTATCATACTTGCAAGTCCACTTGTGTTGTGACGCATGTATAATTATGTTGGCCACCATAATTATCTATGCCCCTTCCACAAGTGTACTCCCTCCTATGAACACACTTCATGCAAACAATCAACTCACATAGAACAATTCCAACAATCACGTAAACCCTATTGTAAAACCCTAAAATTTGAACCATAAAATTTAGCACCATTTTTGAATTTTCCTAATTATGAATTATTAACATATGACGTAATAACTTTACCTTATAATTAAACACTTACATTATAATTAAATCCTAATTATAACCTAAACTTACCTAATAAGAAAATGTCATGACCTAAGTTAAATAACCTCATATCCCACGATCAAAAAAAAAAAAAAGTGCATGGACAATGTTTATATTTTGTACACACAAAAGTCTTAAACTTGGAAAGTTATCACATTTAATCACAACCAAAAATCACGATGTAACTACCCTATGATTTCGACCCATATTGCTACTATCAAAGTTTCATTATACTACTTGCCTATTCTAGTAATGTTTACACGAGATATCTTCCTAGCAAATCCTTGATTTTGCGAAACTTCCTTATTTGATGTATCCTCCAAAGACCATTTTATTAAGAAACCGCACATCTCCTTTTTCCCATTTTTCATACGAACAGAAAAGAAAAAGGTGGAACACAATACTCTCATTCTAAACCTTAACAAATACATACAAACAGCCGTCTTGTTTTCTCTCCACTTTTCGAGGGGGACAAAGAAGGTACGATGGTATAGCTTGGTGAACGTTGGGTTACTGTTTTGGTTTTGTTCGAAGGGTATGCTTATTCGTGGGTTCGATCGCATTTTGTTGATCTATATTTGTTCATGTTCGTATGGGTGTTCATACTCGTTCGTTTTCGATATCGATCTCTCGTCATTTGGCATGGAGGTATATTCTTCAATCGCATTCATGTTTTAGTTGTTGATCGTAATATCGATTCGTATCATTTTTTTCATATATAAATTATATTTGTGTCTTGAAATATGTCACCTTAATCACGTATAAAAGCCTACAATATAAAAGCTGCTTGATGTCATTCATATAATTCGATAGTAGGCAAATTGAACGTTTACACTCCAGAAAGGAAATTGTTTTCTTATGTTTACTCTCTTATTAATTACAAGTAATTAGCTAAACTAAACACCTAGTCATAACTATTAATTGTTTATAATGACGAATCGGGTTTCGGATCTTTAAACTGTTTATTTGACATAAGGAGTTTTACATAATGAAGATCGTAATTGTCACTAAATATATTGAACCATATTTCATACGTAATAATGCATATCATGTGCAATCAGTAATACATGATATATTTAGATCATGCATGTAAATGATATTGTAGAACTAATAAACACATGCAATTCAAATGAGTTTTTATAAGTCGTATCTTGTGTCGAACATAAGATTTTGTTGTATATGCGAGTCGTGTGATTATGCATTTGATAGTAACATATTTTGGTCATCGCGGTCTAAGATTAATGTCGAGGGTACATTAATAAATTATGAACGACGGGGTCTAAAATTATCAACTTAATATAAAATTATAGCATAAACTTTAAAATAATTTTATTTGACATTTTTAATATTTAATTTTGATCATTTACATTTTGACCCTAAACTTTACTAAATTGGCATAATTAACCTTAAACTATTATGATTGTCATTTTAACCCTTAAATATTAATAATTGTTAATTACAACTTAAGTATTAAAACTTGCAATTTTGGGAAGCTTATTAAATATGGAAACTTACTAAAAATAGAAAGTACTTAATATGGAAGGTTACTAAAAATGGAAAGCTTCTAAAAACAGAAAGAAACCGGAATTATGTAATATGATTAAAATGAGCTTATAAGTAATACATGATTATTAATTCGTATAGGTTCCGTGAAGAAGGAGTAACTTTCGATCTTTATGATGTGTTTTGCACTTGCGGTTTAAGGTACAGATATTCTACCCTTTCAGTAAGGGTGCTTTCACTCTCATGACTTGATCTTGATCTTTGATTCGTATCTTGATAAGATTCCCTAAGCCATTGCTATGTTACCTTATGCTTTGATTCATTCATTATGATTCCTTTGATATGATGCTCGATATGATTCCTTTGATATATGATCCACATTCATTGATACTCCTTTGACTATGATTATGTTATGCTATGATTCAGATATGCTGCTATGATTATATGTAAGTGCACTTTTGGCGCCACAGAAGGCATGTTCTTAGGATACTTGATAGAACCGGATGGCATTAAACCATGCCCAGAAAAGACAGAAGCGGTCATACAACTTCCCTCACCACGCACGTTGAAGGAAGTCCAATCCTTGAATGGGAAGCTAGCCGGTCTAAACAGATTCCTATCCAAGTCAGCGGNTACTCATGGAGGTACCATGGGCGTGTCACCGAGGCATCGATGGCATGACACTTTCTGTGGAGGTGTGATTGATCCACGGCGTCCCCATTTTGTATGATATGATTATGATTATGAGTATTCCTGGCCATTTATGATATGTGTATACCTGTCCTGCGAGCAGGGTGCATGTATGTTTATGTATGTATGTATGGGGGGCGTATGGATGCATCCTAGCACTTATGTTTATGTATGATGATGTGTATGTATGGTGAATGTGGGTAGGTGCTTCTCTACTCCTTCACGTTTGGGAGGTCGCTCTTCCGTGCGGTACCGAGAGGTCTCCCTCTCCGTATCCTTTGACAGGTGATTATGGATTATGTATGTATGTATGTATGAGGTCTGTCAAGAACCTTGGCAGGTCGGCTCGTGGCTTTCCTATGTTCATTTGTCTATTCAAGTACCTTGTTTAGACGCTTCTTTGTTGATACGTACTCATTTCCTTTTCCGTATGATTATGTTTATGTTGATATATCTTTGATGCTTCGTTTCCTTTGACTTATGATATCGTTTCGTTTGATCGCTTATGCATTTGACAGATGACATCCCTTTTCAGCAGGAGCTTTTGATTCATTTTCTCATATTTATTTATGTTTCGTTTATTCATTGTACATATATATCTGTTCACTGAGCTTTCGTAGCTTAGCCGCATTTCCTTTTCCTGCGGCAGGTTTTAGGTTGGAAGCTGGGTTTGGGTGAAGAGTGTTATAGAGCTTTAGTGGACTACCCCATGGACTAGAAGCCCATTTCATCTGGACTAGTTTCGGACTTGGATTAGTTTAGACTTTGTTTAGTTTGTACTCTCCTTTCTTTTATAGTTTTAGTATTCCTTTGTACTTTCAGATTTTTCCATTGTAACCTTTTGTTTTAAGTCTTCCGCTTGCGTTGTATGCTTTGTATGCTTTGATATGTCACCATACTGTAGCGCTCCGGACCCATGTCGGGTTGGAGTGTTACACTATAATCAAAATCACTTGGATAAGATTGATCCAATACTCAAGAGTAATCGTGCTCCAATATGGCTCCAGACAGAAAAGACAATATAAGAATTCCAAAACATGACAGAAAACAAAAGACGTCACACAATGGCTCAGGCTCTACCCTAGCACTTGTCCCTATCAATCAGTTGGGATTAAATCCACTAGTCGTCGTAGACTCTAGATCCGAGTCCACCTCATACTCTTCCTCATACTCTTCCTCTTCACTTATCCATCCACTCTTGTTTCTCTCGATCTGTGGTAGTGGATGACTAGCAAAGCCATCACTGAGGTTTCTCTCTTCCTCCACCACACGATCTACAACGCATGCAAATCTCAATGTCTAGCCCAAACCACTCCCCCATCTTCTACGAATTGGGGACACTTTCCAGGGTACTTAGTGGTGAAGCCTTCCTTATCGGCCACCCTCGTCTCGTACCTTTCTATCTCCTTTCCATCCACATTCTCTAAGGTTAACTTCTCTTCAATCGCACACGGAAGCATGCTAGCAGGAACTAGGATCATTCTGTTGATCCACTTCATCCTACCAACTCTCTTGCAACCCGTAGCGACAACGGTGGTCCAACGAAGCATCTTTCGCGCAAGAGGTGCCAAACTATAAATGACACACATAATACTAAGTGCAAGTATTAAATAGACGTCTAAAAACTCGATAAAACATCTCATAAGTTAGGAAAATAGACATGTAAAGTATTATACTTACACATAGGTCCTAAATGCAACTATATGAGGGACTCCTAGGTTATAGTCTAGGTTCAACCACCTACTTCTCTATAACCAAGGCTCTGATACCAATCTATCACACCCCGCCAAGGCGGAAACGCGAGTGTGTAACACATGATGTCTAAATAGAGAATTTCTGCATGCACAAATTATAGCAAAGTACAGACACAAAGTGTCATAACGATACCCCAAGAGAAAATAACCAAATCAAACCTCCAAAGGTAACTTCAACAAAGTCAAACAAATTCATATCCAAACATAAAGATAATTCGATCTCAATGCAACTAAAGTCTCTTCTAGTCGCTTTCTTGTATCTTATCCTTAGAATGCTCACCTGAAAATGATGCTTAAAATCGTCAACATAATGTTGGTGAGATTCATTTAAGACACACAATACCACACAAGGAAACCAGTTCACTGTGATTATAAACATAGCAGGACAAATAAATATAGTTACCATATAAGCTAGCATGTATTCACAAACCAACTAACACACATAAGGCAACCATTGGGACGGAACATGCCCACCGACCCAATTTCCATAACCACCATCAATTGGGACGGAACGTGCCCACCGATCCAAGTATTTCATCACACATAAATTGGGACGGAACGCGCCCACCGATCCAAGTATTTCATCACACATAAATTAGGACGGAACGCGCCCACCGATCCAAGTATTCACAACATTTATCATCAATTGGGTCATATGAACGAGCAACGGGATAAGCATCCCCCCAATTGAATCCCACAATTTAACCACACCGCATTAACATAACATGTAGCATACACACGATAACCACTTACAAGTCCATGCATTTATTAAACACATAATCACAGTAACTTAAAAGTATTTCAACACAAGCATCATTCCCATCCCAAGTTTAAAAAAAAGTAAAATTGGGACTATGAACTCACCTCAGTCTTTGCAGCTTCCAATTAAACAATCATAAAACTATAAAACAAAATAAACCCATGTTACACGCGACCAAGCATAAAAGCTATAGTCCATGCAATACACATACGATGGATGTCTAAGGTCCATATGACCCACCATAGGTCTCCTAGATTCCATACTAACCATCACCAAACACTAGCACTCACTTAATCCCTCACACACACAATTTTAGAAAATGCAGAATTTTGGGGTACATTCACCCACATAAAATAATAACATTAAAAGCTCAACAACTCACACCAAAAATTTAACATGTTCCCTCATGAGCATAAAAGCTACCCTCAGAAGGCCATGCACTCAAAACACACACAAGTACCCATAAGAAAATCAAACTTAGAAACTATCCAGATTCGGATCTGAACGCACACCAAAAAGTTTTGACCAAACTAACCCACTTGTACAACCTTCTATCGCAAATCCTTCGCGTGGGAGTCTAAGTACATATGAAACTCAACTTCCAAAGAAGGGCTAACCTAGATATCACTTTTTCATACACAACTCACTACCAAACTTATGCCCTAATTCTGTCCTGGTTTAACAGCTTTGATACTTCAACTTGTAAAAATTGTTTGACTGACTTCCGGACCTTGAAATCGAGCGGGGCCGGACTTTTTGGAAAGGTCTTTCTCTGAACTATAATTTAGACTCAAAATTCGTGATCTAACTCATATCCATCTATTAAATATCTTCGTATCTTTACAGCCTTAATTCTGTCCAAACCCTAACTCATTAACTAATGTGTTTTATGACCAAATCTCTTTACTAATCATCATAATATTATTAACCAATGATCCCAACATGTTTAATAACATTAATTTACAGAAAACTCACAAACCCTAGATCCATCATAACTTGTATTACATGAATCAAATCAATAATTAAACATAAGTATCAAAATTATACCTTGAATCTTTGATTTTTGCTTCAATAGAAAAACCATAATTTTTTTTTTCTCTTCTCCCTCCTCCTTGTGGTCGACCAGTTTCTCAAAAAAAAAGGGTTGAGGGTTTTTGGTTTGTATTTATATTAATAAAGGATAACCCTTAAGGTATTTGCTGTTTAATATTAGTTGTATTGATCGGGTTGTGACTGTGGAGTTTGAATATTTTGACTATATTAAATTTTAGAGGCTAGTATGATAGTGTGTGTTGATCTCGGTATTAAATGTGTTAGTTTTAAGACGTACGAAACGTAAAAACGTGTTAAAGTATATAAAATTGGAAACCTTACTAAAAAATGATAAAAACTATGTTAGATATGTCAATATCATAAATTTATAGAGTATTAATTTAGATAGTGTTGATATGGTTGACAGAAGGTTAAATGTTGTTGTAAAAACTTATAAAACGTAGATTATTAAATCTGCGTAATAACGTAAAAGGTTGAAGGTTTACGTAAAAATGGAAAAAGTGAATAAGTGAACTTTTTAAAATAGGATATATTAGATCAAGTGAAAACAATGATGCATAACAAAGTATAATAGATGGACATAAAGTTCATAGTAGCTGAGTTGAATATAATTAAACGTAGCACTACGAGCGTACCGTCGTTAGGATAAAGCTTTTGAACGAAGTTATTTCATAATAAATACAATCTGAATTATAAGATTTAATGACATGAAAATTTTACGAAAATGTCACATTTAGCACACAACCTTCTCATTCTCTAACAACAACTGGTATCACTCGAATGTTCTCCCACTGCTGCTTCTTCGTCTTGGATCAATAGATTAAAAATATGTCAATGAACACTATCAGCTGTACTAGAACTTATCCAGATAGTGAGCCTACATTATACGCGATTCATCAAATCCATCTGAGAATTACCCGCGGTGCATTATTGTCAATCCCAAATATGCATAACTGTGAACTCAAAGTGTTACATTAACGAGTCTAAAGCCGTCTTCCGGATTAATATCCTCTTCATTAACCCCCTTAGCTGTTTGATAACCAGCTATAGATAGATCTATCTTTGATAGAAATCGTGATCCTTGCAGGCTGATCAACTAGAGATTATCCAAATTTCTAGAAATAGGATTAACGCTATGTAATTCTTGACAGTTAACTATATATTCAACCTTCTATAGATAATCAATACATCATTCGGATATAACGATAAACCAATAAACTCACCTTCTCTTTCTTTTTTAAACGAACAAAACAAAACCAAGGTGCTTTCCACCAATGGGGAAATGACTTCTTCACGTTCGAATTAAAAACCCCCTTTTTTCCTCTTTTTCCTCACGCACCTTTTTTCTTTTTGGACATAAAAATTTGCCCGCCAGACAAACTCCCCTGGCATCCCTCCAAAAATGGGCTGCTACAAAACCGATATATATTTGGGAGATAGTATTTTTTTATAGTCACAACAAAAAAGGTTGTATTTTTTTTTTGACTCCCAGGAATTTTCAAACCTTCCCAATAATCGAAACCTTCAAAGAACCCTGGAACCAGTTAAACAAAATCGGTGTAAATTTTCGGCAAAACAATCCTCGGGGGAAAAACCCCCCGGAAACTCAACGCACTACAGGGAAAAATCAAATCTTGGCTCTCTATTTTTTTTTTAAAGGTTTTCTTTTTTGGACTTCGCACTCTTTATAGGGGAATTTTTTCGAAATATCATTTTTTTATCTTTTTCTTTTTCTAACCCACCCTATATTCTTTTCCTTTTTTGGTTAACATATGGATAATACGTATAAGTTATAAAACCCAATTCGCCCCAAATAATTTACTTTCCTTTAAAGGGTCTATATGCTACGAACCAACCTTTTTTTCAAATGGCAAATTTAATATAACTCTATCAAGCATTTTAAAAATGCTAAGCCAAAACAAAAACAATCTTTTACCATTCCCCTTATCAACCACAAAATCCCAAAACCTTTTTTTTATTCCAACATGGTATTATAAAAAAGTTAAACAAGTTAAAATCAAAAATAAAACGAAAATACTCCTATTTTATCTTATTTGCCTAAAACACATTAGTTAAATAAAACAACATGTACCTACCAATTATAGAAAAAAATTAACTCTCATTTTTATTAATTCAACTTCTTTAACCTTTCTCTTATACCATATAAAACAAGGCTTTATTTATTTTCCAAATCCACAAAATTTAATTCCATTCAAAAAGCCCGAAAAAATTAAACTCAAATTAAAACCAGTTTTGATACACTCCAAAAAAATAAAAAACTAGCAAAATTTTAATCAAATTGCAAAAACCAAGCAAAAGAAACGTTAAAAGAACCTTATCCAATATTAAGTACAAAATAACTGATCAATATTTAAGAATCAAATAGAATAAAACATCCCGATACTTTAGATATCAGTAGATCGCAAAAAAAAAACAATTGTTTCAAACGAAAATCATATATATATTTTGGTGGATGGTAAAAATAATAATATGAAAAAGAGGAACATTTGAAATTTTATCCGTACCACTTTTTATTAAATTAATGAACGAAAAACTCACAAAAACAGTACTTCGAAGAAATCAATAATAAAACAAATAATTATTTATTCAAATTCGTAGGAAAATGTAAATGTAAAAGGAAAATAATTATAACCTAAAAAGAAACGAAACCAGAAAATAAAAAAATTTTGAAAAATCCGATTTGACCAACACCTATCAAACCATAAGATACGTTCCCTGAAATTAAGAAAAAGAAATTAATGCGGCATCTGTACCAAAAATCAAAAAATGGTAAAAACTAAAAATTTAAGGAAAAAATTAAGCGACCCCAAAGAAGGAAAAATGTTTTATGAGTTTTTTTTATTTATACAAAAGCGGAGAACAAGTCCTAAGCAAAAAAATTTGAAAAACTCAACTTTTTTATTAAAAATTTATACAATACAAATAACATTTAGTTTACCACCACCTCCGGATAAATATCGACGGTATTACAACAATAATTTTTGAAAAATTTTAATGAGTAGGAATAAAAAAAATTTAGGGAAAATCTTATACCCACCTTACACAACTCAAAACAAATATTTAAACGACTTGCCCCAACCCGGTTTTTTATAAAGAGAAATACTTTATCCTTCCTTAAAACCCATACCAATAAAGCCATCCAATATACCAACATCTTATTTTTAATATTCACAATAAACCCTTTTTTTACCTATACTATACGGGCTACAAAAATAATAAACAACAAAAGCCCACCAATCAAAATGTTTAAAAAAATCAATGGTCCAACGAATAGTCCCCACACGTCCTGTTAAAAATAAATACCCCCCTTAAAATAAGTTATGTTTTTTACCGGCTTATAGAACCATTTCAAGTTTTTAATATTAATAGAAACCTTTCATTTTCACACCGCAAATTAACTTCTTTACTTCCATGAAAACCAAATACAACAAAATCATCTCAATGATAAAACCGCACAAAAAAAATAATTATACCCATAAAACATAACGCAAAAACAATAAATAACCAACAAAAATGCAGAAGTTCTCAGGTTGTTCGTTCTTTTTTAAGTGCGGTTCAACACGGTTGTGACAAAGATACCGCACACGCTTGATGTTGATTATCTGTGAAAATACCAATGCTAAGACCAACCATATCAGTAAACAAATTTGAGTACTTAGATCTCATCTGATCCTCACGCTCCCAAGTAAACTCAGGACCACGCTTGGAATTCCATCGTACCTTCACCAATGCTATCTTACTATGCTTCATACTCTTGACTTTTCGGTCCATAATCTCAACAGGTTCCTCAACAAAATGAAGGGTCCTGTTAACCTTAATCTCTTCTAATGGCACATGCAAACTAGCATCCGCCAAACATTTCTTCAAATTAGATACGTGAAATGTATCATGCACACTACTTAACTCCTCAAGCATCTTCACCCGGTATGTCACAAGCCCAATCCTTTCCGTAATCTCAAATGGCCCTACATATCTTGGTGCTAACTTGCCTTTCTTGCCGAAACGCACAACACCCTTCCAAGGAGACACTTTCAATATCACAATATCCCCAACATTAAACTCTAAAGGTTTACGGCGATTATCCGCATAACTCTTTTGTCGATCTCTTGCGGCCTTGAGTCTTTCTTTAATTTGGAAAACCATATCCGTAGTCTCTTGCACCAGTTCAGGACAAATTAGTTGGCTAGTCCCAACCTCTGCCCATAGAACAGGTGATCTACATTTCCTCCCATACAACATTTCAAATGGTGCACCCCTAATACTGGAATGATAACTGTTATTATAGGATAACTCAGCTAAAGGCAGATGAGTATCCCAGCTTCCTCCAAAATCAATAGCACACGCTCTAAGAAAATCTTCTAAAGTTTAAATCGTTTGCTCACTTTGCCCATCCGTCTATGGATGAGAAGCAGTGCTCATATCCAAACGTGTATCCAAAGCCTTTTGCAATGACTGCCAAAACCGCGAGGTAAACCTACTATCTCGATATGAGATAATCGATATAGGTACCCCATGTCGTGCCACAATCTCATTGATATAAATCCTTGCCAGCTTCTCCATCTTATAGTCCTCACGAATGACCAGAAAATGTGCAGACTTCGTTAGTCTATCCACAACGACCCACATCGTGTCATGCCCATTACTTGTTCGAGGCAACTTGTTAATAAAATCCATCGTTATATTCTCCCACTTCCAATCCGGAATCGGCAATTGCTGTAGTAATCCAGAGGGTTTCTGATGTTTAGCCTTAACTTTCAAACAAGTTAGACATTTACTAACATCCTCAGCTATATCCCTCTTCATACCTGGCCACCAATACGCATCTCTAAGATCATAATACATTTTGTCAGATCCTGGACGAATTGAGTATCTCGTCTTATGATCCTCATCCATGATCAACTTTCTTACATCTCCCACCAACGGAACCCATATCCTATCCAAGAAATATAATCCACCATCCTCCTTTTTCTCCATTTGTTGATCTAACCCACGCAGCATCTCAGCTATCAGGTTTTCATTCATGAGAGCTTCCTCTTGCGCTGCCAATATCTTACTCTTAATGCCTGATTGCAATGTCATGCACCTAGCTCGCACACGTTTAGGCTTAATCCTTTCCTTTCTACTCAACGCATCTGCCACCACATTCGATTTTCCAGGATGGTAGCGAATCTCACAAGCATAATCGCTAAACAATTCTATCCATCGTCTCTGTCGCATATTCAAATCCTTCGGAGTAAAAATATGCTGGAGACTCTTATGATCTGTGTAGACAACACTCTTTGTACCATAGAGATAATGCCTCCACTCTTGAGAGCAAACACCACTGCTCCAAGCTCCAAATCATGAGTAGTATAATTCTTCTCATGGATCTTGAGCTGTCGGGAAACATAGGCTATCACCTTCCCTCTCTGCATTAGTATACACCCAAAAGCTTGATTCGACGCATCACGATACACAACAAAATCATCTGACCCATCAAGTAACGTCAGAATAGATGCATTACACAAACTATCCTTTAACGACTGAAAAGCCATCTCATGTTCTTCTCCCACTACAACAAAAATGGCTTTTTAGGACCCTTTGTGTGGGACGGTATGATAATGGAGTCCTAAAAAACTGTTTAATAGGACATATGAGTGTTTAGGGTCCTTTTTAAATATTTGCTACTTAGGCGATGTCCTAAAAAGTTATATAATAGGATGGTTGATGATTTGGGGTCCTATTATCATATAACTTAATAGGACACTTAAAATATGGATCCTAATAAATTACTTTATAAGACATTTAGTTGTTGGTGTCCCATTATGTGATAGTGTAATACGACACTTGATCACTAGATGTCCTATTATGACATAACCTAATAAGACCCTTGACACTTGGGTCTTATAACTTTAACCTTTATAGGACGTTTATTCATTATGGTTTTATTATAATACACCATAATATGACACTTGAGTTTTGAGTCATAAGACATCAGTTAGTTAAAACGCTTTATGACAAAAGTTTTATTATAGCAAAATTTAATAGGACCTTTGACACGTGGGTATTATAACGTTAACCTTTATAGGACGCTTATGTACAATGGTTTTATTATCGTACACCATAATAGGACATTTCATTTTTGAGTCATATAACATCATTTTTTTAAAACGATTATTTGCAAAAGTTTTATTATAACAAAACTTAATAGGACCCTTAAGACGTGGGTATTATAATGTTAACCTTTATAGGACGCTTATGCATAATGGCTTTAGTATCATACATCATAATAGGACATTTTATTTTTGAGTCATAAAATATCAGTATTTTAGAACGTTTATTCGCAAAAGTTTTATTATAACAAAACTTAATAGGACCCTTAAAGGATGCATATTCATTATGGTTTTATTACAATACACCATAATAGGACACTTGATACATAAGTCATAAAACATTAATTATTTAGAACGCTTATTCGCAAACGTATTATTAAAACATAACTTAATATGACACTTGACACTTGGGTCCCATAGATTGATACACCATTATAGGACACTTGATATTTGAGTCATAAAACATCGGTTTTATGGAACGCTTATTCGCAAATAGCGTCTTATAACGTTAACCTTTATAGAACCCTTGACAATAGCGTCTTATAACGTTAACCTTTATAAAACGCTTATTCATAATGGTTTTTTTATGACCAAATAAACTTATAAAATAAGCTCAAAAGCCCAAATAAGCTTTGGATAAAGCAAGTTAGTCTGGGTGGCTTTCCAAAAAAGCCCAAGCTCACCTAGTGGGGTCCACTAGGGAGCTTTTGAGGAGCTTGTGAAAAAGGCACCAAGTTACTGAGTGTACTGAGGTCTCAGTACTCTCAGCAACATGGGACAAACAAAAAGCCTTTGGCAATCTTATATTAAATAAGCTTGAAAGTGAGAAACACCCTTTGAAACTTAGAAACTGGTTGCTTGTCTTTGTGAAAAACCAAAACTCACAAGCTCTAGTTCAATGGTTAGTTTTTTGTGTGCTTATGAAAAAGCCATTAAACACTGAATTAATCAGTCTACTTTATTAAATGGACAAGTTACACAAGCACTTATTGGGAAATTAAGTACTTAAACAAAATAAGTATTTAAACAAGCACTTATTGGGAAATTAAGCATACACAAATCAAAATAGCCTATCTGAAACACCAAAATACTCAGGCACAAGTCCAATGATCAACAAGCTACAAGCTCATGAACTTGGACTTGTGATCCTGGTACAGGGGAAAATCAGTCAACAAAAAGCAACAAAATAAGCAGTTAAATTAAGCTATAAAAAATAAATAAAAATACAAGTAACAAGATTAGCAACAATACTACAAAGCCTTAAAAGCACTAAACCAGAAATTGAATAATAAAGCCACAGGAAAATTCACAAATTAAATCAAAAACAGATAACAAAGAAATTTGACTTTTTTACATTACACTATTCAGCAAACACTCAATTTCAAAAGCACNCAAAGTACTTATCAGCTTAAGCATATGCTGACCAGACAATAAAGCTTTTTCAAAAGCTCCTAGAGAGCTTAATACTTAACCAAATTCAAATCCAAAAGCTGCTATGGAAAGCTTATCACCTCAGGAATGTTTTGCCCCCAAGAAATCACTAGCTTATGTGTCTACTTTCTATTGTGCAAGCTTGTGAAATAGGCTTAACAACTGTGATACAGGGGAACTATTCAGCAAACACTCAATTTCAAAAGCACTTTCAAAGGCTTAAATCAATTCCAAATTTCAAAATTCTTTTTGCAACTTGAAAACAACCTGGAATACTTTTCAAAACAACTTTCCAATTGTATTTTGAATCAAAAATGAGGCCTGTGCACCTCTTTGAAATCCTGACCAAAACAGACAATAAGAAACTTTTTGACCTTTTGATTTTTGAACAAATGTTGACTAAATCCAAATTATACTACTCCTAAGTGCTTATACTAGTTATATTAAGCTGTAATTGAACTAATTTAAGCTAAGTTAACTAGATTTGAACCTATAAATCTAATATGGCCTACTGAATCAAATTACTAAGCAGATTATGAGAGATCAAAGATGATTTTGACTTTCTACTTATATTACCAACACAACTGACTTTAACTAACCTATATTACCTTAACTATTTATGTTTATGCAGATTCCAAAACTTATCAAGCAAACTAACCTCTAAATTTAGCACAAACCAAACACCCCTTTTACCACTGACTTACACTAACTCAACCTCAATCATTCCACAAACATCAACCATAATCACCCAACTCAGTCCCATATGATCAAACAACCTCAGTTAAACAGCAAACAACAACAACAACTCAGCAAATTCAGATCTTAGATTGAATCAAATCACCACAATCAAATCCAATATTCAAATATATGATTCAATAATGAACAACAAGCATCAAATCATATCAAATATAACTAATGAACATCAAAATAAGTAGAAACATGCAAATTATCAGATCTATTCTAGTAATTGAGTGGAACCATAAAAATAGTGATGAGGGTGTGTAGTTATTATGTTGGTCTTCTAAAAAGTACGGAGTAGCTAGCTAAAAAGTTAAAATTACCTAAATTTAAAGCAAACTAGATGACTAATAATACACTAAAAGGACAACTAAGCCACAATAGGGGAAATAAGAACTGTTAAATGACAAAAGAAGCTAAAAAGAGGGAGTATTACTATTTACCTAATTGAAATCATGAAGCTTCTTCAACTGGATCTTCTTCATCGGCAATAACTAAGTCATTTTTGTCCACAACGGTTCCATCGAAACCACCTCTAACCAATTCAATATCCATTGTTTCGTCATGTTGAGGACCCATAATGAGTCACCCTGCAAATGTGTTTCCACGTCATCAAGACTTGTTTGTTCATCCATGTCATAAACATGTCTAGGCGTTGGCGTGATCCCAACTTGCCATCCTTTGTCAACACTATCTGCAACGTAAAATACTTGCTGTGCTTGAGAAGCTAGTATAAAAGGCTCGTTATGAGCCTTCAATCCTTCAAAATTCAATAGAGTAAACTCGTTTTCATCTTCTTTTTTCCTTGAACCATTCGAAATCCAATCACATTCGAACAAAACTACTTTCTTGTCAATAGCATACTCCAACTCAATGATATCATTCAAAACCCCGTAGTAAGTTACATCTCCCGCGATAGGATTGTTATCTGTAGCACTCGAGAAACTGTTTGTCATGGCCTGAAGCATAACCCCACTATTCTGTGTTTTCCAATTCTGTTCTACATATTTTGTGTGAAATAGGAAACCATTTATGATAAATCCCCTATATTTTTCACAAACTCAGATGGACCACTTGCCAAGTTCCTTAGACTTTCTGTGATTCTGTGATCCCCTCTAGCATGTAGCTCCTCAACCTGAATAAAGGCAAGATGTGTTAATTGTTTTGTTATACACACGTGTATTAGTAGGTCGAAAATGCTATGTCATTATAATTATTTTCCAAAAGTAATAAACCTGTGTATATTCCTTACATGATCTTGAAACCACGACTCAAAAGTCTCACTATGTAAACGTTGAATGTCACGCTTACGTTTTCTCCGATTTTCATGATGAACCATCGCCAGATGTTCACTGCAGTGTTAACAGATGATAATGATGATAACAACGACAACTATTAATCGTATAATATAATGTATGAAACTCACAACTAATATAATTACTTACGTTCGAAATTCATCAACTTCACTACAATTGAACAACACATATGAATGTGCTTTAGCCAAAATGTCAAGGTCCATTATTTCTACCTTTGTAGCACCAATCGGTCGACCCGCCATAGAAAAGATAGGTAAAACATCCTCATAACCATCGTCAGCATCATTTCGACTTGTCTTATTATGTACGGTCTCAACATCACTGGATAAGTACAATAAACAAAACGACACACACTCTTCAGCTAGATATCCTTCTGCAATGGAACCCTCCGGGTTATTCCTGTTTCGCACGTAAGATTTTAATGTAGATAAATACCTGAGATATCAAAACCAAGAATTTTAGATTCAATAATATTTGTTAATAAAGGTATTTACTGAAATAGTAATGTGCACCTCTCGATTGGATACATCCAACGGTAATGAACTGTCCCTCCTAATCTGGCCTTTGAAGCAAGATGAACCGAAAGATGAACCATGACATCAAAGAATGATGGCGGAAAAATCCTTTCTAAATCACAAAGTATTTTTCCAATCTCGGTTTCCATTTGAACCAAATCATTTGGATTAAGAACCTTTGAGCATAATTGTTTATAGTAACGACATAGCTTCATCACAGTATAGCGCACGTGCTTAGGCAACACATTTCGCAAGGCAATGGGAAGCAACTGCTGCATCAAAATATGGCAATCATGACTTTTAAGTCCAAACAGTTTTGGAGGTTTTAACTCTACGCATCTTGATATGTTAGCTGCATAACCATCTGGAACTTTCACCTTCTTAAGCACACGACAAAAAATATCTTTCTCTTTTTTATCCATTGAGAAACAAGCAGGTGGCAAATAAACTTTGTTGTTATCTTGAACTATAGGATGAAGTTCAGATCTAATGCCCATTTCTTGTAAATCTAGGCGTGCTTTTATATGATCCTTGGTCTTCCCATCTAGATTCATTAGCGTTCCAAGGACACTGTCACAAACATTCTTCTCAATATGCATTACATCTAGATTATGGCGTAGCAAGTTATGTTTCCAGTACGGTAACTCAAAAAAAAAATACTTTTCTTCTTCCAATTAAAAGGTAAATTTGGGTTGCTCTTAACAAGTTTTCCAAATTTAATTTCAAAACCATCTAACTCATCAAGTACTTCTTGTCCTCTTAAGCCACGGGGTTGCCTGTCTTGTTCTTCTGTGCCATCAAAAGAGTTTTTATCTCTTCTAAAAGCATGATCAGTAGGCAAATATCGACGATGTCCCATAAAACATTGTTTTTTGCCATGAGTCAAGCGTGTTGATTTTGTATGTTTATGGCAGTTAGGACATGCAAGTTTACCTTTGGTGCTCCATCCGGATAAATTTGCATAAGCAGGAAAGTCACTGATCATCCATAACAAACAAGCACGCATCCGAAAGTTACTTTTTGTTGATGCATCATAAGTGTCTACTCCTTTAAGATCCCACAACTCCTTTAGCTCAACCACTAACGGTTCCATATAGACATCTATGTTATTCCCAAGAGCAGATGGGCCAGGTATAAGTAAAGTTAGAAAGAAATAAGGTTTCTGCATGCACATCCAAGGAGGTAGATTATATGGCGTCAAAACAACAGGCCATGTACTATGAGAAACACTCATTGTTCCAAAAGGGTTAAACCCATCACTCGCTAAACCAAGCCTGACATTACGAGATTCTTTGGCAAACTTATCATACTTAAAATCAAATGCTTTCCATGCTGGGGAATCTGCAGGATGTCTCAAGTAACCATCTTTCGTGCGACTCTCTTCATGCCATCTCATGGAGGCGGCTGTTTTAGATGACATAAATAACATTTGCAATCGTGGTATGAGCGGAAAATAACGCAACACCTTTGCTCCAATCTTCTTACATGTATCAGCTGTGGTTGACCCATCTGCAGAATCATCTTCACTTGCTTTATACCTTGACGTATGGCATATATCACATTCCGTTTTATTAATGTTTTTTTTCCAGTACAGCATACAATCATTAGGACATGCATCAATTTTATCATAACTAAGTCCCAACTCTCGAATTATCTTCCTTAGTTCATACAATGACTTCGGTATAGAAGCATCGGGGAAGGCTTCCCTCATTGTATCCACCATCATGCTGAAACCATTATCACTACATTTCCCAACACACTTACCATGAAATAGTCTAATGATAAAAGAAAGAACTGATAACTTACACCCAGGATATAGTGGTTTCTTTGCCTCTCCCAACACTTTATAAAATTTTTTCGCCTTTAGGTTTGGCATACTCATACTTTCACTTTGTGTTCCCATGTCATTTTCTTGTGTGTCATCACCAAACCGATGGAAGGCATCATTCACCAACCCTTGCATGTCATCTTCAGCATCCAACATTGGAGCATCACTTGATTTGGAACTGAAAGGTGGAATTGTATAACCTTTCATAAACCCGACACATAGCAGATGTGTTCTAGCCTCCGCCCGATCTACCCATATCTGATTACCACAATCAATACATGGACATGAAATCTGTCAATTTTTACCCTCCTTATAAAATATATGATCAAGAAAGTCGTCAAGACCTTTTTTATATTCTTTGGTAAATCTTGGTAAAGACATCCAACTCGTATCCATCTTAAACCTAATTCAATTAACCACATAAAACCACATATAATTTCAACAAAGAAAGGGAGCCTAATTCAATTAACCACAGATTTTGTTTCATAAAAATTTAGCAAAAACGATTAGGGTTTTAATTATGAGGTATTACCTGGTCTTGATGATGTTGCTGATTTCCGGTTGTCGGATGTCAATTGATGGAGATGATGGTGGTGCTGGCAATTATGCAGTGAGCTTTTGGCTCACTGTTTGGATTTTGATCTTGAAAAAAGCCTGAAAAAGCTATACCAAAGGAAAGTAAAGAAAGAGTAACATGTACATATGTCCAAGTGATAAATATAAACAAGCATGTGTACAGGAATTGACCAAATACACAATATGTGAGCTTATTGTTTAGACAGTCAAGCAAAAGGCTTGACTTGGATGGAATGAAGGCTTGTAAAAGCCTGGTATAAGCTCCACATATGAAACAAAAGTAAAAATAATATGTATACAAGTTATATGGACATATTTAAACAAGCATGTACACTAGGGAGCTTTTGAGGAGCTTGTGAAAAAGGCACCAAGTTACTGAGTGTACTGAGGTCTCAGTACTCTCAGCAAAATGGGACAAACAAAAAGCCTTAGGCAAGCTTATTCATCAAAAAGTATTAATTCACAAAGACCTAAGTTTCTTAACAAATTTCTGATTTTAGTATATGTTGGACCATAATGTTATAGAAGCAAAAGTTAGGGTAGTTTAGTGTAATTGTAAGTTATGTATTCTGTAAACCGACCCATTGTATTGGGCTTGGTCCAAGAAAGAAACGGTTAAAAACTAGGGATACAACGTTTAGTTAGGTTATAACGTTTTAGAAGAAAGCGACATGTCTTTTTGTAGGCAACGTTTCAGTAAGTATATAGTTAGGATTTCTGTAATCAGTTTGTAACCCAATTCATTTATAATATCAGTTATTAAGGGTTCAAACCCCAATCTTTCTTGTTCGTTTTTATTGATTCTGTATGATGATGTTACATGAAGTTGTTTGATATCATTCGATCCTGGAAGATGCAAGACCTGTGCAACATTGGTATCAGAGCGAGGGAATCAAACAAACGATTAAATCATGTTACAAATCACAGTATCAATCAGGAAAAGAAGAAAGAAGGGAAAACGGTTACCCCAACCGGGGTTAACCAATTAATGGGGCATCATTCACACCAACCATTGGCCATGTTCATCTTCAGCATTCCAACATTGGAGCATACTTGATTTGGAACTGAAAGTTGGAATTGTATAACCTTTCATAAACCCGACACATAGCAGATGTGTTTTAGCCTCCGCCCGATCTACCCTTATCTGATTACCACAATCAATACATGGACATGAAATCTGTCCATTTTTACCCTCATTATAAAATATATGATCAAGAAAGTCTTCAAGACCTTTTTTATATTCAATGGTAATTCTTGGTAAAGACATCCAACTCGTATCCATCTTAAACCTGCGTTAAACAAACATAAAGAAAATCAGTAGCAAATGTGCTCATTATGGTTCATAAAATACTTATTAGTTACTCGGATTACTCGTTTTAGGGTTTTATTCCATTTTTAGTATCTTACCACATTTTAGTCAACTTAGGGTTTTAACGATATCATTAATGTCTATTTAGGTTACAATCATTAATGATTAGGTCAAGGGTTGATAAAAACCATCAAAAAGTATTAATTCACAAAGACCTAAGTTTCTTAACAAATTTCTGATTTATTATTGTTGGACCATAATGTTATAGAAGAAAAGTTAGGGTAAGTTTAGTGTAATTGTAAGTTATGTTCTGTAAACCGAGCCATTGTATTGGGCTTGGTCCAAGAAAGAAACGGTTAAAAACTAGGATACAACGTTTAGTTAGTTATAACGTTTTAAAGAAAGCGACATGCTTTTTGTATAGCAAACGTTTCAGTAAGTATATAGTTAGGATTTCTTAATCAGTTTTTAAACCCAATTCATTATAATATCAGTTTTAAGGGTTCAAACCCCAATCTTTCTTGTTCGTTTTTATTGATTCTGTATGATGAATGTTAATGAAGTTGTTTGATATCATTCGATCCTGGAAGATGCAAGACCTGTGAACATTGGTATCAGAGCGAGGGAATCAAACAAACGATTAAATCATGTTACAATCACAGTATCAATCAGGAAAAGAAGAAAGAAGGGAAAACGGTTACCCAACCGGGGTTACCAAATAAGAAGAAGAAGAACACGGTTTTGTGTTTCTTGTTGGTACGAAAGAAAGATAAACCAGTGGGTTTTTTGGTGACCATCAATCGAAGAAAACGGGCTGCTGTGAATTTTGAAAGTTTACAGGAAGCGACATAATTGCTGTTCGAAAAAAAGCCAAACAGAAAGGATTTGTTGCTGTTTTAACCAGAAAGCAGCGAAGAGACAGAGACATGGAAAAGTAAGGGCATCGCAGGAACTAATCATGCATAAAGAAAGAGAGCAGGGGGTAAAAAACCCCATCAGAAAGCTTGATTAAATAAAGGCAGCAAAGGTTGATTGATTGAATTACCAATCAAGAAGGGAAGTGCGTGTATAGGCTGCAAATTAATCAAGAACGAAGATACACAACATTTTGAAAGAAAAAAACCGAGGAGTTGCAAAAGACCGGGCACACCTAGACGGAGTAAGTTTAGTACGAGTACGAAATAGGCAACTGTGACCGGCCAATTGTCTAAAGTAAGAAAGTAAAGAGAAACCTTAGTGGTTCAAAGCAAGTTAAGAAAGAATAAGCGTAAGTAAGCACGCTTATAAGAACGAAGGCGTAAGTAAGCACGCAAGTAAGAAAGAAAACGTAAGTAAGCACGCTTTGAACGAAAAAGATACGTAAGTAAGCACGTATAGAAAGAAAGAAAGCAAGCAAGAAAGCATGGGCGAATGAAGTCAAGTAAAGAAGCCTCGATTTGCGTCTATAACATTAGGGGGGGTGAATGTTGACCATAATGTTATAGAAGCAAAAGTTAGGGTAGTTTAGTGAATGTAAGTTATGTATTTGTAAACCGACCCATTGTATTGGCTTGGTCCAAGAAAGAAACGTTAAAAACTAGGATACAACGTTTAGTTAGGATGAACGTTTTAGAAGAAAGCGACATGTCTTTTGTAGGCAACGTTTCGTAAGTTAATAGTTAGATTTTAATCAGTTTGTAAACCCAATTCATTTATAATATCAGTTATTAAGGTTCAAACCCAATCTTTCTGTTCGTTTTTATTGATTCTGTATGATGATGTTACATGAAGTTGTTTGATCATTCGATCCTGGAAGATGCAAAGATCCTGTCGCTAAACCAGTAACTTACCTCTAACGAAACCAAACAAACAGAGTCATCAATATAAAAATTCACAAAAATTCTCACAGAAGCTTTAATGTCTTAAGAGTCTACTTGAATTTTTCCAGAATTTATTTCCAAGTATAAATACCCTTTCAAAAATCGTTTATCTAGACTTACCCAGAAAATTAACTGCACATATATGCAGAAAGTTTGCATTTGGTTAACCCATTTCACCACTTCAGAAAAATCCACAAAAATTCCAGGAAGTCACACATAACCTATATTTAACCTCTGTAAAAGGAGAGCTTCTAACTCCTTATGGTTTGAAAATGAAAAATCGAAAACACCAACTGAATTTCAGACTCAATTTCTCAGCTTTGACACTTATTCTCTCGAAAATCAAAAGACTACTTTCCCGACCTCCAATGACCACAAAACTTGGTGTACAGAAGGTACACATAATGATATTAGTTTTAGACTCAAGAAAATCAGCAAAACACTTTGGGATCATTTATTTATTCACCTTACAACCCGACCCAATTTCTGCGCAGTCTACTATTGTGACAGAAAAGTAACACAACCTTAACCCTTTTAACCCTAATCGATTCATAATATATTTCTTAGGGTTTCCAGAATTCATTAGCAGTATTAATGGGCCTTTAAGATCAGTATTAGGGCTTGCATATCAGATTAGTATTTTACATAGGTAGGTAAACCAAAACAGAAACCATGGGTCGATTAGTACATGTCTTTGTATGTTGTTCTTATAATTTCATGTGGCCTTTCCATGGTGTGTATAATAATGAACAGCAACAAAATAAATAGATCAGATAAGCATGTCAACGTTAGGCTTAGATGTTTTAATTCAGATTACATGTAAGTGTCGAATGGAAGGGAAAACAAAAGGGAATTGGTGATACCTTTGCTGATATACGAGATAAGGAAAAAGAGAACAAAAGGAAACGATCAAAACCCCCACGAATCAATACAAAAACGCAGCCTTATAACCCTTGAATGAACACCACAGCAAGCCCTTCGAAGTACTTGATTTTTGTTAGCCAAGATTTGCTATTGGTTTGACGGCAAACCTTTGATACACTACTACAAAAAAGGTTATAAACACCCTTTAATAGAAACCGGTTATATAAAAGCCAGTTTATATAGTCGAAAAGCAGGGGCATGGAAGTAATAGAAACTGGTGTTAAGAATAAACCAATCTTTACTATTCTAAAACACGTCAAATTGTCAAAACAGGTTCTATCGGAATAACCTCTCTCAATGTTTTCTTATACAAACATATAAATATAATATACGTAAGAAATAAATAGATACATATTCAAACATATTACAAGATATGCTAGCATTCCGATGGCTGAGCATTGCCTTATTGTACAATAAGACCATGGTTTGATAATCGCTCGTAGACAGGGACGGAGTCAGGATCATATAAGACTGGGTGCACAAAAAATTTGAACAGTAATACTAGAAACACATTTTGATGGACCGGGTGCATTTAAGATGACTTTAGGAAAAATCGATGTTTTCTTCAAAAATTAACACTATATCCGTGCACCCGCTGGAACCCCCTGGCTCCGTCCCTGGTCGTAGAGTATAATAAGTTAGTTGTAAGACTACTCTCATCCATAATACCTCTTCATTCACAATATCTCACTTTTCATTTTCAACCGCTCACACTACTTCACCTTTCAACATATTTTATTTATTTATTAAAATACCTCATTTAATACATCACACACACTCGTAAACTAAATAACAATCAATAAACATATTGGGAGGCCCACAATTGCACGAAATCATATGCGGTGAACTTCTCACCTTGGTGAGGCTTGCCAGCGTGAGTCGGAATCCTCCCAACAGTGTTGTTGCGTAAGATGGGGTGTTGCCACTCCTTGCCATAAAAAAACATATATAACTAAAAACAAATGAAAGACATAAGAACAAGAAACTCATTGTAGGGTATTTTGACAAAATAGCTCGTATTGTGAAATTTTATTTTACAAATGTGTTTAACAAGTTCGTCGTAAGCTAGCTCAAGTTGATATATTGCTAGACACATCACGTCATATATAAGGCTTGCACCAAGTCGTTTTAAGCACTTATAAATAAAAACAAGCACGAGCTCAAGTTGACTAAATTAATGCACATCCGTAATAAATCACTATATCAATGGAATCAAGAATTAAACATCAAAACTAAAAAGGCTTAAATAATAATACTATGTGGTTGTTTTTAAGCGTTTAGGGTGATCTATTGGTAAAAACACTTACGATTATCACACTAAAAGTGTAAGATCTCAAGTTCAACTTATGCAAAGTGCTAAAAACCATCAAGTGGTCAAACCGATCTTCTAAAATAGGAGTGTTTTATCTGGTTTAAGTTTGTGTGGCTGTAGATTCAAACCTTGTAGATTAATCGGCCAACAATTCGAAAATCATGGTTATTTAAAGTAAATGAGAATTACGATATTTTTCTAAGTATTATACCATTAAATTGGTAAAACTTAAAAATAATAAGTTAGTGTTAATTCTTGAAAATATTTATTGTTTTATTTTAAATAAAATAAGCTTTTTAAAATGATTTGCCAATTAAATTATAGGTTTATTCTTCTAAATAATTCTGCCAAGTTTGAATTGCCTCATTTTTTCATAAAAAATTATTTCATTCCCGCCCCATGCTTTTCCGAAAATTCAAAACCCCTATTTTTGCTCCAAAAAAGAACAATAAAAAAACACCTACTCACCATTTTCTTTTCATTGTCTCTTTCACGCCGCCCCATCCTTCCTCTCTTTATAATATTACCTCCGCCGCTATCAGTGAGTCGTCTTTCTATCCTTCTATATATTTATTGAAACTTAAGGTTGGTTTTAGGCATAATGTGTATGTGGGTTAACTAAAATTTTTATGTATGTGTGCTAATTGATTTAATTTTAGGTTTAATGTATGTATGTGTATTTGTTAAAAGAGTTGCTTTTACTCCACCGTGACTTATTTTTTTCGGTTCGAATTAGTATAGCCTTAGTAATAAATTTTGCATTCTTAGACATTTCGAAGGTACTTATAGGTAATACGGAACAACAATTACTGTTTTCAAAACTCCTAGAGTGAACAATTATTCTTAATGAACTGGAATAGAAACTCTAATTGGTGTTCCAAAGTCAAATTCTTTATTATGTTCTCATCCAATTGTTTTTGTTAAATACTTCACAAAGAATAAAATATTTTTATTAGTTTTCTAGTGGAAGATGTTATTGAAATTGATGATCCTTTTCGTGTTGTAACTTCTATTGGATATTGTTATTACATTTTGAGACTATGATATCATGCTTGGTTTAATCTAAGTTGATATAATTTTCTTTTATAATTGTCTTGTTCATTACTGAACTATTTAAGTTTTAATTCAAATGCATGCACAAATATTGTGGAATCTTCAAATTAATGATAGCATGTATTTGGACTGGTAGGGTGTGGTGCATAGTTTAATGGATGGCATTAAGAGTTTCACACCCAAAAAGGATAATGGTATTCACTAAATGTTGTTATTTATCTGCAGATATAGATGTTCTAAACTGAATTTTTAGCAACGGAGGGAATAAAAGAAAAGTAGTCTGTGAATGCGCTATGCAATTTCAGTTCTAGAAGCCAAACCGATACAGGGAGTGGGTGAAACTTCATTCCTTTTCCCCTTTAACTCACACTTTGAATAAATTGGTGGTAATAGCTTTAATGCAATTCCTTAATATATATATATATTTCTTTTATTGTGGTAAGTAAACTGATATGGCTCCTTGTTCAATACTAGGTTGGGCTATATTATCAAGGTTTGTCTTTTGATGAAAGGTTATAGCTCAAGTTTACAGTTCTTAGAATTTGGATGAATGAGATAATGAGCTTAAAATAAATTGGTGCATGAATATTGCAGGTTGTGTATAGGATCAGGGGCTGTCAAGGAGGTTGAAGTAGAGATACAAGGAGATTGGTGTTCTGATGGGATCCATCTTACCAACTCGTATAGCTTGTGTCATTGTCAAGTCTGAAATTATTTATTTTAACTGCAAGTGCTGTTTAGAATTGCTTGTACAGGCTGATTTTCATCTAGATGTGACAAGTTTGACACGTTTACTTGTTAATGAAGTTTTTTGGTCGGGTGACATTGAATTTTACTTGAGATACATGGTTGATAGGGTTGTTTGAGATTGCTTATTGAATGACTTAACCACGTATAGGGATGTTTGGGATTTCTTATTAAGTTAACTGCTTAATGGAGTTTATATGCTTGCATATTGAATTACTACTTATAGAGGTTGTTTGGGATTGCTAATTAATTTACTAATAAGGGTTATTTGGGATTATTTATTGAAACTACTTATAAAGGGGTAAGCAGTTTCAATAAGCAATCCCAAACAACCCGTATAACCAGGTAAATTAGCAATTGCAAACAATTCTATTTGTAAGTAGTCTCAATAAGCAATCCTAAACAAAAGTCTATACAATGCAGTTTCAATAAGCATTACTTAATTTCCCATTATGATATTTTACTTTCCTGCTGCAGAGTTTAAGTGAAAAAAACAAGGAGAATCGGGCAAAAAAGAAGATGATCCAAAGAACCGGTAAAAAAAGTTATGCTCGCAAAAGGGAAGAGTTAAAGGTAACTGTATGGAGACAGTGAGATTGTTAATGTATCGTGTTGATATCCACTGTTAATATTCATTTTCTTTTTATTCATACAGACATCTTTGGGACATGATCCAAGTCGATTGGATATTTTTAGTGCATGCTTCTCCAAAGATGGAAATACGAAAAATGATGACACTGCAAATGCGATTGTAAGTAATATGCTTTTATG
>LBNU01011777.1:164074-181290 GCA_014162995.1 Artemisia annua | reverse complement strand
TTTCAATCGTAACCTATAATACCATCATAAATGATATCAACTAGGATCTTTCTCCTCTCATAGAGTTTCTCAACAACTCTCAACCCGTAAGATTATTTCTTCTAAGTAATTATCTGAGGTACATGGCGGTTGAAGTCATTAGGCATAGTCAACGCTTCTATATACATCGATACAATTTGATTACCCTAAGGTCACTTATCATCTTCCCTCGATTTGGCTACGTAACCAAGCCCTTCGTCTGGTGTAAAGGGTGGATCGCGTTTTCCATAATGGCCAACGGCAAATTGATGGGTAAGTTATGACGAACAAAAGCACAAGAAAAGGATAGACTAAAGAAATCCTAGAAAAAGAAAATAAAATCTCACTAGAAAGGATCTAGCGAGTAGACTACAGAAATAAAAAATTCTACTAAACATAACTATTCCCGCAGCGGGCGCCAAAAACTTGATGCGTGGTTTTGTGACCTTACAACAGGTTTTACCTCTCGATGGATCTCTAAAGGCTTACAACCCACCAGGCAGTGTACCTGACCGATGTAGTATAGGGTAAGTGGTAAGTACGGGGATTGATCGTTCTCTCACAGGGAATAGTATTCATTAGGATAGAAAATCTACTCTAATAGGTCTAAGGGTGGAAGGAAGATTCTTTTTGTATTCTTCTATATTTTTAGAAAGCAAGTAAAATCTCGGTTTTGAAGGAGTGGGCGGAATTAGTTGCTAGTCAACTAACCCAAAATTACTACTATTGCAAATAAAATAAAATAAATATCAAACTATTGTGGTTGTGAAAACAATATGGAGAAAATTATGTTTACTTATATTTCATTACTCCCTAACTATCTTTTACCGGTTAATTGATATGTGTGTTACTTGTGTGGATGAAGGGTGTATTCCTAATAACTCAAGGAGTGGCATACATATCTCTCCAATTCTATGAGCTCTTATCTCCTCCTATGCCATGCACGACACAACCATAGGGATTGTAAACAGTGGCTCATGCGTTAAATACTACCTTAATAGCCTAGTATGCCTTGGCTACATGTTTCCCAAGACGTTCAAGCACGTTACCATAAAGGAGGTTGGCCAGTTTTCTTGAGCCTAACATTGATGGAACAATCATCCCAACAAACAACAACACATAAATTAACCAATAATTAATAGTTAGGTTTCATTAGATCTCAAAAACTTGATGCGTGGTTTTGTGACCTTACAAAAGGTTTTACCTCTCGAGGGATCTCAAGAGGCTTACAACCCCACTAGGCAGTGTACCTGACCGATGTAGTATAGGATAGTGGTAAGTACGGGGGATTGATCGTTCTCTCACAGGGAATAGTGTTCGTTAGGATAGAAAAGCTACTCTAATAGGTCTAAAGATGGAAGGAAGATTCTTTTTGTATTTTTATATTTTTTAGAAAGCAAGTAAAATCTCGGATTTGAAGGAGTGGGCGGAATTAGTTGCTAGTCAACTAACCCAAAATTACTACTATTGCAAATAAAATAAAATAAATATCTAAACTATTGTGGTTGTGAAAACAATATGGAGAAAATTGTGTTTACTTAGATTTCAATACTCCCTAACTATCTTTTACCGGTTAATTGATAAGTGTGTTACTTGTGTGGATGAAGGGTGTATTCCTAATAACTCATGGAGTGGCATACATATCTCTCCAATTCTATGAGCTCTTATCTCCTCCTATGCCATGCACGACACAACCATAGGGATTGTAAACAGTGGCTCATGCGTTAAATACTACCCTTAATAGCCTAGTATGCCTTGGCTACATGTTTCCCAAGACGTTCAAGCACGTTACCATAAAGGAGGTTGGCCAGTTTTCTTGAGCCTAACATTGATGGAACAATCATCCCAACAAACAACAACACATCAATTAACCAATAATTAATAGTTAGGTTTCATTAGATCTAAGCAAACACAAGAAGAATTTAGCTACACATGTTAATTAAAAGACAAGCAAAATAGATAGACAACCAACACATAGACATATTGATTGAATTAAAGTGAAGACTTATCTTTAATTAAGCACTAGGGTTCCAAGGGTTGGAAACCCTAAAAGTCACAGAAAATTCGTCTTTAGGGTTTGCCCTAAAAGTTTTCCACAAAGTTCCACACTAATGAATGAAAATTAGAAAACTATATATAGATTTTACACTCTGACGGCGTCAGGTTATAAGGGCTGACGCAGTCAGCTCGCCACCATTAGGTTTCTCGGATGGCCTAGATCCACTTCTGACGCCGTCACCTTATAAAACCTTCTGGGCCGTCACTCTTTAATTTATAACCTGACGGCCTACTTTTCCTAACACCTGATGGCGTCAGGTGTTAATTCCAAAAATTCCTCTGGCCCGTCATTTGAAAATTGGATTCCATTCTTTTGTCAAGGCTTTCTGAAGGCGTCACCTTATGACTTCTGACGCCGTCAGGTTGTAAATCTTAATCTTTTGAGACTTTGTCGTTTTCTTCACTTTTATGCTCCAAAAACGTCCGAATATGCATGTTTTCCAGAATTCCTCTCAAAATTACCTAAAATGAAAAAAGGAACGATTTAGGGCAATATTTGATCACATTTATACGAATTAGGGCTTAAATGACCCCCTTAAAGCGTTACACTTTTCGTCTCATCAAAACCCTAACTAGGTCATAACTTCCCGGAAACTAGGTTTAACTTTCCCAAATCTTTACCATAAGCTACCTCCACTTAGTATAAGCCCCCTAGTACATAATATTAGTCATTAACACTCATAGTACACCAAATTAGGCACTAAATCCTACGCTAAACCTAAAACTCTCACTAGACAAAACTAGGTTAAAACTAAACCTGAAAACCTAAAACTAGCTACTATACTACTCCTAAGCTATCAAGCAAGCACCCTAGCACCTCCCTATAACTAAGCAAGCACCATAGCACCTCCAAGAACCCAAGAAAGGAGGTGAATCACCTCCTTGTCACCCTTCTTCTCCAAACCGCCTCTCTCGGCCCTTAACCTCCACAACCGGCCTATGGCGCCCCCTGGCTACTCCATAGTTGAGCTTGGTCATCTCCTAGACCTGCCACACCATGCCATAGATTTTCTTAGCTGACCTCCCCCTCCTCGACACCTCATGATCCTTTTCTTGCTCGCTACTCCTAACGCGAGTATAAATACCCCTCCCCCCCTCCATTCTTCTTCACACATTTCCTTCTCTTCTCTACCTCACATTTCTGTAGTATAAGACCCTTAGAAGCCTAAGAGATCGAGTAGCTAAGCCTTGGCCAAGTCGAGTTGTGGTTTTGAGCTGAGAGAAACCTTAGAAACCCTTAAGCCCTCGTTACCCTTTCCCTGACCTAGGTAAGCCTTAATCTTGATTCTAGTATACTTAGAAAAGACTTAGGACACTTAGGATAAGCCTTAGGAACCATAGAATAGCCTTCAACCTTTTTGTTTGCATGCTTTCTATTCGAAACCCTAGAATTAGGAAAATAGGAGTTTGCATGCTAAATTGCCCTATATTATGCTATAATATGAATTAGGTGACTTATTTGAATATATATTAGCTAAACATAAGATTAGAAACTTAGTTGTTTTATAAAAATATGATTTACTTGAAATTAGGACTAGTTTTGTAAAAGTTTGCATGCATAGGGGTATATATGGTAAATTCTTGAAACTATAAAGTCTAGGGACTGTTTTTGACATTTCCTAGAAGTTATAAGTTCAAAGACTCATATTGCCAAGTTTTGAAACCCTAGGATATAAATTAAAATAAGTTATAAACTAAAAAGGACTAGTTTTGCAAATATTATAAAGTTAAGGGTAAAAAGAGTAAATAATGAAAGTTAGTATAGTTTAAGGACCATTTTTGCCATATCTCTAAAATATATAAGTATGGGGACTAAATATGCAAAAGTTAGAAAGTTATATGCTTAATTGTTAGTAGTTTATAAGTTTAGGGTAGAAAGTGTAAATATATAAACTTAAAGGGTATAAATGGATTATTTTCATAAATACAAAACCTATTTTGAGTTAGAAACATAACACAATACTAGGGAGCTTCATGCGAGGAGTACTATGTGGATATTTCGTTTTGACGAGTTTGCTGGGTTTACAATTTAAAGTGCCCTGGCTCCTCAAACGATTATTGCATATACTTCTGAGTTATGATGGCCCGAACGGTGTTATGTTATAACTAAACGCTAATAACAACATAACTCAATAATAGGGAGCTTCGTGTGAGGAGTATTAACTTCTGAATAAGGATGGCCCGAACGGTATTATGTTGATAACATAATACAATAGTAGGGAGCTTCATGTGAGGAGTCATATACTTCTGAATTACGATGGCCCGAACGGTGTTATGTTATATATAAAAACCCTAAGAGTGATTAGTTAAGAAAAATCTAGACTAAGACTTGACATACACACACCTACACCAACCCAGGATACATGAGTGAGTTGTCTAAACCCCTACTTTAATTAACTTAAGACCCAGGTGAGTTTTCATAGCCTCACACCTTTTAAACGCTTTCTAAATGCTTTACAAACCCTGTGAGGGGGATACATGCTTTAAACCGAATACAAGTCTTTTTCTTTGGTTATTGCACGAGTAAGCTAACTACCACCACTACATAACTAAAAATTCATGAATCTAATCGTTTGGGATATTTACCCACGCGAACGCGAGTATAGTTGATAGATCTTTTGGAGTTTGACAACTCCCGTTGGTATTAACACCTCTCTGGGCGGTACCAATAAGTACTATACTTGAACCCACTGAAGGATTAACTTTGGCAAGTTATCCTTCCCATCCCCTCATGTTGGGTCTGCAGCCCACATGACCCGGATTGTTAACGTGTGGTTCATGAGCTTAGTGCAATATACTTTCTATCACTAAACTTTTCCACACATAGGGTTTAAGCTGAACCCTGTGGAACTTGTATTCACTAACTATCTATTTAAACCTATGACTCTCGCTCAACATACGTGTTGACTTTTAAGCATGTTATCCTAGGTAATTAGGCACTATAGGAACCCTGGCACGGAGAAGTACTGAACATGAGAATGTCCAGTATAGTTATCATTCATCAGTTTTGAGTCTAAACCCGTATCTTAGGGACCTCTCTTTTGGTAAAAGTATATCTTTTACTGTAAAAACTCTGATGAGTAAATGAATGATAACATCTTTTTTTCAAAACGTCTCTTTTCGAGTCGTTTTCTATATCTTGTCTTTGTTTCCATGAAGTAATACCCCAAACACTTAATCCGCTGCGATCAGTGAAAAATGGGGGTGTTACAGATTGGTACCAGAGCCTTGGTTATAGAGAACAAAAGGATTTTCCTAAACTATAACCACTTTTCAAAAGGTCCTCCGTGCCTCCAGAATCCCCGAACTTGCCTTTAGACTCCCGACTTGCCTTTAGGTTAGGATTCCTAGACTTGCCTTTAGGTTAGAACCCCCGAATTGCCTTTAGGATAGATTCCCCACTATTACCATTAGGATAGAAACCCCATTATTAGTATTGCCTCTAGGATATACCTACTTAGGTTAGAGTTATGCTAAAATACTCTTTCGGGTATTACAGTAGATATGTCATCCTTTAACAATCCTATCATCGTGTTGGATACCGATGATACGGATACTTCATCCGATAGTTATGAATATACCCCAGCTACCCCTAGGGGTGGAAACGAGCCGAGCCGAGCCCGAGCCTGCCAAAGCTCGAGCTCGGCTCATTTAAATTTTAGAAAGCTCGAGCTCGAGCTCGGCTCGGCTCGAGCCTTAATATTTGAGCTCGAGCTCGGCTCGTGGTATATATATAAAGCTTGAGCTCGGCTCGGGCTTGGCTCGTTTGTGATGTTTCTATAAGACGTGTTCGAGCTCGTTTATACATAGCTCGTTTATTTGTTTTGAGCTTGTTAAACAAACCCAATTCTTTTTTGTAAGTCGTCTTTTCCGAATCAAACTATGCACCTACAGGTTGGCCTCAGTTGTTGCAAACATCACATGTTTCAAATATAAAAAAGATAGATGTACTTTATAGGATGCAAACAATGCTATTGTTATAGATTTTTCCATGTCAAGAACCACTGTTTTGCTCCCATAGAGATAACATTATATTCTCAATAGTATAATTAGCCCCAAAAGATAAGCACCTATTCAGCGATTATCTCCATCTCACAAAACAAACAAGACTCGACCAAGACAAAATCTCAGATCTGTTTTCAACTTGTTTGAAATCGTTAAAGATTTTTCAAGTTTGAAACTCAATCATCATCGATCTTAGAGAAGCTTTGCTCTTTTATATCTGAAATTAAAGAAAGAATGATAACAAACCTGTTATATTAAATCTTTGTTTCGTTCAATGAGACACGAAAACCAAGAATATATTTGATCTTACCAGAGACCTTAAAAACAAGATCTTGAAGCCGAACTAAGATGTACAAGAATATATTTGATCTTCGTTTGTAGGTTTTGAGTTCGTGAAAAGCTGATTATATTTGGTTTGATGAAAGAAGTATTGGATGAGGAAATAGTTTAGTAGGTGTGGGTGTGAGCGTGTGGCTAAGATTGAAATGAAAAAAAATGAGAGTTTGAAATTTTTAGAGATAAGGTACGAACCACCCACCATCTTGCCTTAGGTAGACTATTTAGCAATTATATAGCAAACACTATTTATATACTAAAGCTCGTTTAGGCTCGCGAGCCTATTCGAGCTTTGTATATAAAGCTCGGGCTCGGGCTCGTTTATCAAATGAGCTTTAATTTAAGCTCGAGCTCGTTTAGGCTCGGCTCGTTCGAGCTTTTTACCGATCCGATCTCGAGCTTTTCACGAGCGGCTCGGCTCGTTTCCACCCCTAGCTACCCCTACCCACTCTTCTTCTGGTTCTAATTCTCCGAAAGAATTAGCCCAGAATATCTTAACTAACCTAGGATTAGAACTTTCCCCGAATGATCCCTATATGCAAGCATATAATGGGTATATGCAAACATATGGTGGAGACATTCCTACCGTACCCACTATAACCCCTACCCCATCTATACCTCACTATAATAGTCAAGATCGTTATGTTCCCAAAATAGTTTCACCTCCCCCTAAGAAATTACGTATTATACCACCTTCACCTCCCCCTAGGTTTGAAATAGGTAGTAGTTCATATAAAACACCTTTAGAAAGGTATGAGGAACAAATAGAGGAAATACTTAGTCATTTAGATAAATTATCTTTAGGACGAATAGAAGAAGTAGAAAATAGGATTAGTGATTTAGGAATAGGTAGATATAGGTTAGAAAATGAATTAGAGAAAACTCGTAATCAAATGATTAGGTTGCAAACAAAATACGAGGGACACTCTGACGAAGTAGTTACTGCACATGTTAGGCTTTCCACTATAGAAATGATTATCGATGATATTAGGGATAATCATAGGTCTGATATAGAGGATCTTTTGGAAGCCATTCAGGAACTTAAAAATGACAAAGAATCAAAATAAGGTTATAGACTTAGGTAACATAGGTTTATAGGTAGATAACTTAGTTATAAATGGGTACTTGCTAGGTTTTCACTTTATAAAATAAGAGTCTTAAACTACTTAGTTTTCTTAAAACTCGTATCCCGTACTAGGATTCCCTATGCCTTAGGATACACTATAGATTGCCTTAGGACACACTATAGACTACCTTAGGATTTAGGAACTAGAATTCAAAGGAAATTAAAATAAGTAGACATACCTAGGAACACTAAAAACTTAGGATCTTTTAGAATCATTATGCCTTTAGAAGGGGGAAACTAGCTTCGGTGGAATATAACGAATCTTGTTAGGAAATTCGCGCTTTTAGTTTTAGGATTTCCTACCTATCCGGTATCAGATAATGTTCTAAGAAATTAGAGCATAAACTATGACACTATTCTTATCACATCTTACCTATAGAATGGCACGTACACGAGCTACTACTCCCGTTACTCCCACTACTCCCGCCATGACTCAGGAATACATCCAGCGACTAGTGACTGACAGTGTGACTGCAGCACTAGGAGCTAGGGATGCCAACATGGCTAGAAACCCCGAAATTCCTGTAGTGAAGAAGAATAACTACAAGGAATTTATGAGCTGTCAGCCCTTCAATTTCAAGGGGACAGAAGGGGCCATAGGATTAATTCATTGGTTTGAGAGATGTGAGTCAATATTCGCTCGTAGCAACTGTATTGAGGATTGTAGGGTTAAGTTTGCTACTGGTACTCTTACCGAGGAAGCCTTATCATGATGGAACTCGTATGCCCAACCAATAGGGATAGAAGAGGCATACAAGTTATCATGGACTGAATTTAAGAATCTTATGATTAAGAAATATTGCCCTCGGATAGAGATTAAGAAAATGGAAGACGAGTTCTATAACTTGTCAGTAAAGGGGAACGATTTTAAGGCTTATATTAGGAGATTTCAAGAGTTGGCAACTTTGTGTCCTACAATGGTGCCAACTGTTGAAACGACAATAGAAGCTTTCATCGGAGGTTTGCCCCGAAGTATTGAAGGGAATGTTACTGCCTCTAGACCTTAAACTTTAGAGGAGGCCATTAACATAACTTTGAGGTTAATGGACCAAGTAACAAAGCACAACTCTGTGCCAGCGCCCTACGATAATAAACGAAAGTTCCACGATGGGAGAACTTTCGGTAACTCTCGTAATACAGCTAGTAATAACCGTACTAATCCCTATCCTCAACCAAGGCAAGAGAATGCGAGAGCATATGCCGCCACTCCTAATGAGAGAAGTGGTTATGCTGGGAATGCCCCTCTGTGTAAGAAATGAAACTGTCATCACACAGGGCCTTGTTCCATCAAATGTACAACATGTAACAAGGTGGGCCATCATCCAAGGGATTGCAAGAACAAAGGACCAGCTACTGGGGGTAATCCACCACCAGCAGTAGTCATTTGTCATACTTGCGGAGAAAAGGGACACTATGCAAATAGATGCCCAAAGAAAAATACTGATGGTACCCAGGGAAGAGCATATATGTTGAGGGATAGGAATGATCCACAAGATCCGAGCGTAGTCACTGGTAAGTTTCTCTTAAACAACCACTTAGTTAGTATATTATTTGATTCTGGAGACGATAGGAGTTTCGTATCTATACCCTTAGCCTCTAGACTTAGGATTAAACCCATAGCTTTAGATACTTATTATGAGATAGAAATGGCCGACGGAAACTTAGTTAGTACTTCTTTAGAAAGGTATGAGGAACAAATAGAGGAAATACTTAGTCATTTAGATAAATTATCTTTAGGACGAATAGAAGAAGTAGAAAATAGGATTAGTGATTTAGGAATAGGTAGATATAGGTTAGAAAATGAATTAGAGAAAACTCGTAATCAAATGATTAGGTTGCAAACAAAATACGAGGGACACTCTGACGAAGTAGTTACTGCACATGTTAGGCTTTCCACTATAGAAATGATTATCGATGATATTAGGGATAATCATAGGTCTGATATAGAGGATCTTTTGTAAGCCATTCAGGAACTTAAAAATGACAAAGAATCAAAATAAGGTTATAGACTTAGGTAACATAGGTTTATAGGTAGATAACTTAGTTATAAACGGGTACTTGCTAGGTTTTCACTTTATAAAATAAGAGTCTTAAACTACTTAGTTTTCTTAAAACTCGTATCCCGTACTAGGATTCCCTATGCCTTAGGATACACTATAGATTGCCTTAGGACACACTTAGACTACCTTAGGATTTAGGAACTAGAATTCATAGGAAATTAAAATAAGTAGACATACCTAGGAACACTAAAAGCTTAAAATCTTTTAGAATCATAGGATTAATTCATTGGTTTGAGAGATGTGAGTCAGTATTCGCCCGTAGCAACTGTACTGAGGATTGTAGGGTTAAGTTTGCTACTGGTACTCTTACCGAGGAAGCATTATCATGATGGAACTCGTATGCCCAACCAATAGGGATAGAAGAGGCATACAAGTTATCATGGACTGAATTTAAGAATCTTATGATTAAGAAATATTGCCCTCGGATAGAAATGAAGAAAATGGAAGACGAGTTCTATAACTTGTCAGTAAAGGGGAACGATTTTAAGGCTTATATTAGGAGATTTCAAGAGTTGGCAACTTTGTGTCCTACAATGGTGCCAACTGTTGAAAAGACAATAGAAGCTTTCATCGGAGGTTTGCCGCGAAGTATCGAAGGGAATGTTACTGCCTCTAGACCTCAAACTTTAGAGGAGGCCATTAACATAACTTTGATGTTAATGGACCAAGTAACAAAGCACAACTCTGTGCCAGCGCCCTACGATAATAAATGAAAGTTCCACGATGGGAGAACTTTCGGTAACTCTCATAATACAGCTAGTAATAACCGTACTAATCCCCATCCTCAACCAAGGCAAGAGAATGCGAGAGCATATGCTGCCACTCCTAATGAGAGAAGTGGTTATGCTGGGAATGCCCCTCTGTGTAAGAAATGAAACTGGCATCACACAGGGCCTTGTTCCATCAAATGTACAACATGTGACAAGGTGGGCCATCATCCAAGGGATTGCAAGAACAAAGGACCAGCTACTGGGGGTAATCCACCACCAGCAGTAGTCATTTGTCATACTTGCGGAGAAAAGGGACACTATGCAAATAGATGCCCAAAGAAAAATACTGATGGTACCCAGGGAAGAGCATATATGTTGAGGGATAGGAATGATCCACAAGATCCGAGCGTAGTCACGGGTAAGTTTCTCTTAAACAACCACTTAGTTAGTATATTATTTGATTCTAGAGCCGATAGGTGTTTCGTATCTATACCCTTATCCTCTAGACTTAGGATTAAACCCATAGCTTTAGATACTTATTATGAGATAGAAATGGCCGACGGAAACTTAGTTAGTACTAACACCATCCTTAAGGGTTGTACCCTAAGTTTACTTAACCACCTCTTCGAGATCGACCTCATACCCATGAGACTCGGTAGTTTTGACGTTGTTGTGGGAATGGATTGGTTGTCCAAGAATCAAGCAAAGATTCTTTGTGACGAGAAAATCATCCATGTACCTATCAACGGTGAGACTTTAACTATCCGAGGAGATCGAAGTAAAACTAGACTTAACTTCATTTCATGTATCAAAACGGAACGATACATGTCACGAGGTTGTCAAGTCTTCATGATTCAAGTAACGGAGACTAAGCCAGATGAAAAACGGCTGGAGGAGATCCCTGTAGTCAGGGAATACCCAGAAGTTTTTCCTAAGGATTTACCTGGCTTACCTCCCGTTCGTCAGATAGAATTTCAAATCGATTTAATCCCCGGAGCGGCACCTATAGCCCAAGCACTATATAGGTTAGCCCCTTCAGAGATGAAGGAAGTCTATGAACAACTCCAGGAATTAACCGATCAAGGATTTATACGCCCTAGTACATCACCCTGGGGAGCTCCTGTCCTTTTTGTAAAGAAGAAAGACGGATCTATGAGGATGTGTATCGATTATCGTAGATTGAACAAACTTACTATCAAAAATCGATACCCATTACCCAGGATTGATGACTTGTTTCATCAACTCCAAGGTTCGAGTGTATATTAGAAGATCGACTTACGATCAGGTTATCATCAACTGAGAGTGAGGGAAGAGGATATCCCTAAGACAGCTTTCAGGACAAGACATGGACACTATGAATTTAAAGTTATGCCATTTGGTTTGACAAACGCACCAGCGGTTTTCATGGATCTCATGAACGGAGTGTGTAAACCATACTTGGATAAATTTGTTATAGTGTTCATAGATGATATCCTTATCTATTCACGTAACGAGGAAGAGCACGCTAAACACTTGAGAATAATCCTAGAACTACTTAAGACAGAGAAACTTTATGCAAAGTTCTCTAAGTGTGAATTCTGGATTAGTGTTGTGCAATTTCTCGGACACATGATAGTTAAACAAGGACTTCGTGTCGTTCCAGCAAAAATCAAAGCCGTTAAGGATTGGCCACATCCTACGAATCCTACTGAGATACGAAAATTCTTAGGACTTGCGGGCTACTATCGAAGGTTTATTGAGGGATTTTCAAAAATAGCAAAACCTTTGACAGAGCTAACCCAGAAAAACAGGAAGTTTGACTGGGGAAAAGATCAAGAGATAGCTTTCCAACTTTTGAAGAGAAAGTTGTGTGAAGCACCGATCTTAGCATTACCCTAGGGAAACGATGATTTTGTCTTTTACTGTAATGCTTCACGTAGAGGTCTTGGAGCTGTATTGATGCAACGGGATGAAGTAATCACTTGTGCATCACGACAACTCAAGACACATGAGGAAAACTATACTACACATTATCGAGAATTAGGAGCAGTAGTGTTCGCTCTAAGAATATGGAGACATTATCTGTACGGCACTAAGTGTACGGTTTTCACCGATCACAAAAGCCTACAACATATTCTTAATCAGAAAGAGTTGAACATGAGACAACGTCGATGGATAGAACTGCTCGCTGATTAAGGGTAACTTGAAAATATATATATCTACGAGTGGAATAGAATGCAAATGATGTCGTGATGCAATCTAGACTAACCCTAGTCTAGGAAATGTACGATGGTTGAAAATGTGACTTAACCTACCCGGTCTTGTCAAATGGATACCCGTAAACCCTGTTTACGTGAAATGTTGAATTGAAATTCAATGAATAGGAAATGTCGGGAATAATGAATTGACCTGAAAATTTGAGAATTATGACAAGGGACACTATGCAAATAGATGCCCAAAGAAAAATACTGATGGTACCCAGGGAAGAGCATATATGTTGAGGGATAGGAATGATCCACAAGATCCGAGCGTAGTCACGGGTAAGTTTCTCTTAAACAACCACTTAGTTAGTATATTATTTGATTCTGGAGCCGATAGGAGTTTCGTATCTATACCCTTAGCCTCTAGACTTAGGATTAAACCCATAGCTTTAGATACTTATTATGAGATAGAAATGGCTGACGGAAACTTAGTTAGTACTAACACCATCCTTGAGGGTTGTACCCTAACTTTACTTAACCACCCCTTCGAGATCGACCTCATACCCGTGAGACTCGGTAGTTTTGACGTTGTTGTGGGAATGGATTGGTTGTCCAAGAATCAAGCAAAGATTCTTTGTGACGAGAAAATCATCCATGTACCTATCAACGGTGAGACTTTAACTATCCGAGGAGATCGAAGTTAAACTAGACTTAACGTCATTTCATGTATCAAAACGGAACGATACATGTCACGAGGTTGTCAAGTCTTCGTGGTTCAAGTAACGAAGACTAAGCCAGATGAAAAACAGCTGGAGGAGATCCCTGTAGTCAGGGAATACCCAAAAGTTTTTCCTAAGGATTTACCTGGCTTACCTCCCGTTCGTCAAATAGAATTTCAAATCGATTTAATCCCCGGAGCGGCACCTATAGCCCAAGCACCCTATAGGTTAGCCCCTTCAAAGATGAAGGAACTCTCTGAACAACTCCAGGAATTAACCGATCGAGGATTTATACGCCCTAGTACATCACCCTGGGGAGCTCCTGTCATATTCGTAAAGAAGAAAGACGGATCTATGAGGATGTGTATCGATTATCGTAGATTGAACAAACTTACTATCAAAAATCGATACCCATTACCCAGGATTGATTACTTGTTTGATCAACTCCAAGGTTCGAGTGTATATTCGAAGATCGAATTACGATCAGGTTATCATCAACTGAGAGTGAGGGAAGAGGATATCCCTAAGCCGCTTTCAGGACAAGATATGGATACTATGAATTTCAAGTTATGCAATTTGGTTTGACAAACGCACCAGCGGTTTTCATGGATCTCATGAACTGAGTGTGTAAACCATACTTGGATAAATTTGTTATAGTGTTCATAGATGATATCCTTATCTATTCACGTAACGAGGAAGAGCACGCTAAACACTTGAGAATAATCCTAGAACTACTTAAGACAGAGAAACTTTATGCAAAGTTCTCTAAGTGTGAATTCTGGATTAGTGTTGTGCAATTTCTCGGACACATGATAGTTAAACAAGGACTTCGTGTCGATCCATAAAAAATCAAAGCCGTTAAGATTGGCCACATCCTACGAATCCTACTGAGATACGACAATTCTTAGGACTTGCGGGCTACTATCGAAGGTTTATTGAGGGATTTTCAAAAATAGCAAAACCTTTGACATAGCTAACCCAGAAAAACAGGAAGTTTGACTAGGGAAAAGATCAAGAGATAGCTTTCCAACTTTTGAAGAGAAAGTTGTGTGAAGCTCCGATCTTAGCATTACCCGAGGGAAACGATGATTTTGTCGTTTACTGTGATGCTTCACGTAGAGGTCTTGGAGATGTATTGATGTAACGGGATAAAGTAATCGCTTATGCATCACGACAACTCAAGACACATGAGGAAAACTATGCTACACATGATCTAGAATTAGGAGCAATAGTGTTCGCTCTAAGAATATGGAGACATTATCTGTACGGCACTAAGTGTACGGTTTTCACCGATCACAAAAGCCTACAACATATTCTTAATCAGAAAGAGTTGAACATGAGACAACGTTGATGGATAGAACTGCTCGCTGACTATGATTGTGAGATTCGTTACCATCCTGGCAAAGCTAACGTAGTAGCAGATGCTTTGAGCCGAAAGGAACGAATCAAACCACTTAGAGTTAGGTCGTTAGTTATGACTCTTCATTCGAATCTGCCTTCTCAAATACTCAAAGCCCAGAATGAAGCCCACGAAAGGAAAGATCGTAAACTTGAGAATTTACGAGGGATGGATAAGGCTTTTGAGATACGTTCAGACGGAACTCGTTGTATTAAGGGTCGGAGATGGTTACCTTATCATGGTAACTTAAGGAACGTAATAATGCACGAGTCCCACAAATCTAAGTACTCCATACACCCTGGTTCTGACAAGATGTATCAGGATCTGAAGAAACACTATTGGTGGCCCGACATGAAAGCATCCATTGCTAGATATGTGGGCAGGTGTTTAACATGTTCTAGGGTAAAGGCTGAATGTCAAAAGCCATCCGGCTTATTGGAACAACCTGAGATTCCCATTTGGAAGTGGGAAAGAATTACGATGGATTTTATTACAAAACTACCTAGAATACCTAACGGGCATGACACTATTTGGGTAGTAGTTGATCGCCTTATGAAATCAGCTCACTTCATTCCTATACGAGAAACAGATGATATGGAAACCCTTGCTAGGTTGTACCTCAAGGAAATAGTTTCCCGACATGGAGTGCCAATATCTATCATATCGGATTGTGATTCTCGTTTCACGTCAAGATTTTGGCAATCTATGCAAAAATCCTAAGGTACTCAGATAGACATGAGTACGGCATATCATCCGCAAACCGACGGTCAAAGTGAAAGAACTATCCAGACACTCGAAGATATGCTTCGAGCTTGTGTGATAGATTTTGGAAAAGGATGGGAGAAGTACTTACCGTTGATAGAATTCTCGTATAACAATAGTTATCACGCTAGTACAGTATTAAGGAAGCACCGTATGAAGCACTTTATGGGAGAAAGTGCAGGTCACCGGTCTGCTGGGCCGAAGTTGGAGAAGTACAACTTACGGGTCCAGAGATAATTCATGAGACAAATGAGAAAATAGTTCAAATCCGACAACGCTTATAAGCCGCTAGGGATCGGCAAAAGAGTTATGCCGATGTAAGACGTAAGCCTCTAGAATTTCAAGTCGGAGATAGGGTTATGTTGAAAGTTTCACCTAGGAAAGGTGTCTTTCGTCTCGGAAAGTAAGGAAAGCTTAGTCCGAGATACATTGGACCATTTAAGGTTTTAGAACGAATTGCTCCAGTGGCATACCGACTTGAATTGCCGGATGAACTAAGTAATATACACGACACGTTTCATGTTTTGAATCTTAAGAAATGTTTATCGGACGAATCACTAGTCGTTCCTATAAAGGAGCTTCAATTGGACGATAAGCTCAATTTCACTGAAGAACCAGTGGAAATTATGGACCGAGAGGTCAAAAATATAAAACACCACCGAATTCCTATCGTTAAGGTACGCTGGGACTCCCAAAGAGGACCAGAGTATACTTGGGAACGAGAGGATCAAATCCGTGCTAAATATCCCCATCTATTCCCACCTTCACCCACTAACCCTAGTTAAATCTCGGGACGAGATTTTCTTTTAGGATGGGAGACTGTAACAACCCACTAACTTCCCCTTAGGCTAGAAATGCCTTACTAACTTAACTTAGGCCCTCATTAAGCACAATCTAGGTTAGAAATGCCGTTAGGATTTCCCGAGCCAAATTTTTGCTTTATTATATTTTTATAACCTAACTAACCTCTAGACAAGCTCACGTATTCACCTATGCCAACCACCACTATGTTTACTTGATGTAAACATCCCAGTATGTCAAGTCAAGGTTACAAACATATTTTCACTAAGAAAACTATCACTCTAATACACCATACTTGCTAGAAAACCCTAATTGCACCTATGTGTTTACGGTTATCTTTAAAACCCTAATTGCTTATCCATACATGTTCTAAAGTGTTTAAAGCTTAGGTATAAGTTATAATAGCTACCCTAGGATATATTAGACTCCCTAGACCATAGTACAACTACTTAGAACTTAGGTACAAGTCACATAAGCATAAAACCTGATGTGTGGTTTTGTGACCTTACAACAGGTTTTACCTCTCGAGGGATCTCAAGAGGCTTACAACCCCACCAGGCAGTGTACCTGACCGATGTAGTATAGGGTAATGGTAAGTACGGGGGATTGATCGTTCTCTCACAGGGAATAGTGTTCATTAGGATAGAAAAGCTACTCTAATAGGTCTAAGGGTGGAAGGAAGATTCTTTTTGTATTTTTATATTTTTTAGAAAGCAAGTAAAATCTCGGTTTTGAAGGAGTGGGCGGAATTAGTTGCTAGTCAACTAACCCAAAATTACTACTATTGCAAATAAAATAAAATAAATATCTAAACTATTGTGGTTGTGAAAACAATATGGAGAAAATTGTGTTTACTTAGATTTCATTACTCCCTAACTATCTTTTACCGGTTAATTGATATGTGTGTTACTTGTGTGGATGAAGCGTGTATTCCTAATAACTCATGGAGTGGCATACATATCTCTCCAATTCTATGAGCTCTTATCTCCTCCTATGCCATGCACGACACAACCATAGGGATTGTAAACAGTGGCTCATGCGT
>LBNU01011777.1:142425-157432 GCA_014162995.1 Artemisia annua | reverse complement strand
ATGACGGGTCATCGGACCCGGAGGATCACCTCACCAGATTCTCCGGAGCAGCCATGCAGGGGTCATGGCCTATGCCCGTATGGTGCCGTATGTTCCAACAGACGTTGGATGGCAGCGCCCGAGGATGGTATGACAAGCTCCCTTCCGGAAGTATTGACGAATGGGCTGACCTGCGTTACCAGTTTGTCACTCGATTCTCCTCCAGAAAGAAGTGCTTCAGGGACCCCACCGAAATTACCAAAATCACAAGGAATGCAAATGAATCTCTCCCCGAGTTCAAAGAGAGATGGACCACGGAGTCCGGGTTCATACAGGGAGTCCCGGAAGTTATGAGAATTTCGTCCTTCATGGACTCTTGTAAGAATCCGGAACTAGCTAAGCGGTTCGCTGATCGGGTGCCCCGAACCGTGGATGAGATGATGAGGCGGGTTGATGATTTTGTTAGGGCCGAAAAAGCCTTTGCGAGTACGGAATTACCGCAAGGGGAAAAGCCGGAGATGTCGAAAAAATCGCAGGGTGGAAGTTTCCGAAGGGACGATAAACCGTTTCGGGGGTCTTACGGAGCGGATAGACGACATAGTGAGGGTAGGTCCAATCACTACGGACGTGAGGGATACGCCCCATATCGGCACAGGGACAAGGCACCTCTACTTCCGCCTAGAAATGACTATCAGCCGCGCCCGCATAACCCTCCTCCAAGGCTCACTTTAAACTCCCTCTCAAAGCTCCCCAAGGAAATATTAGCGACGGAACGTCAGCTACAACTACCCCAACCTAAACCCATGAATTACCCTCCACGAAAGGAAAACCAAGACAAATACTGTGACTACCATATGGAAAAGGGTCATCACACGAACGACTGCAGACAGCTGCAAAGACAGTTGGAGGAGGCACTCGAATCAGGCAAGCTAAACCACCTTATTAAGGATGTTAGGCAAAAAGGAGTGGGACCAAGAAGGGATGAACCGCAGAAGGGAAAGATTATCAATATGGTCCGAACCCATTCGGAAGGGAGGAAAAGGAAGGACAGGGAGATCACGGAGGACTGGATGAACGTACCAATAGCGTTCCCACCGGTGCTCACGAATGACGTCTCCGACGAACCCCTCATTGTTGAAGCAGTTATAGAAGGATATTTGGTCCGGCGGGTCTTCGTAGACGAGGGGGCTTCGGTAGAAGTCATGTTTGAACATTGCTTCAGCAACTTACACCCCTCTATCAGGTCTCGACTAAAGCCCACTCGCACAGACTTACTGGGTTTCTCCGGCAGCGTCACGAAGCCGTTGGGAAAGTTAGAAATGGATGTTGAATTTGGAGACGGGGGTTTGTCTAGGAAAACGACAATGAAGTTCACAGTGATACGGGCTCCATCCCCCTACAATGTAATCCTCGGGCGAAGCGGGTTAAAGGCTCTCCGAGCGATCCCATCAACAATCCATGCGATGATGAAATTCCCAACACCAAGGGGTATCGCCACGTTGGTTACCCGGTCAGTTGCAATATCGGAATGTAGAAGGCTGGAAGACAGGCAAGCATCCCCAGACGAGGCGACGGAACGCCAAGGGGATCGCCCCCCAGAAGAAATAATGGTCAATCCGGCATACCCCGATCAGCTGATCACCATTGGGGGAAATTTGACTGAAGAATGCAAAACTCTTCTGAAAGAACTGCTGACGAGAAATATGGACGTGTTCGCATGGGAACCGTCCGACATGACGGGAGTACCCCGACGGATTATCGAGCACAGTCTCAACGCTAACCCTTCGATTGAACCCGTCTGCCAAAAACGGAGAGTGTTTGCTTCGGATCGAAGTCAGGCGGTACAAAAGGAAGTGGAAGAATGGGTCCGAGCTGGAATTGTTCGTCCGGTAAAATACCCTACGTGGATCTCTAACCCAGTGTTGGTCAAGAAATGTGATGGCACCTGGAGGATGTGTGTTGACTTNCCAACACCAAGGGGTATCGCCACGTTGGTTACCCGGTCAGTTGCAATATCAGAATGTAGAAGGCTGGAAGACAGGAAAGCATCCCCAGACGAGGCGACGGAACGCCAAGGGGATCGCCCCCCAGAAGAAATAATGGTCAATCCGGCATACCCCGATCAGCTGATCACCATTGGGGGAAATTTGACTGAAGAATGCAAAACTCTTCTGAAAGAATTGCTGACGAGAAATATGGACGTGTTCGCATGGGAACCGTCCGACATGACGGGAGTACCCCGACGGATTATCGAGCACAGTCTCAACGCTAACCCTTCGATTGAACCCGTCTGCCAAAAACGGAGAGTGTTTGCTTCGGATCGAAGTCAGGCGGTGCAAAAGGAAGTGGAAGAATGGGTCCGAGCTGGAATTGTTCGACCGGTAAAATACCCTACGTAGATCTCTAACCCAGTGTTGGTCAAGAAATGTGATGGCACCTGGAGGATGTGTGTTGACTTCAAAAATATCAACTCAGCTTGCCCGAAGGACTACTACCCCCTTCCGGATATAGATTGGAAAATTGAATCAGTTATGGGATACAGGTACAAGTGTTTTTTGGATGCACACAAGGGGTATCATCAGGTGCAGATGGCCAAGGAGGATGAGGAAAAGACAGCGTTCTACACAGACCAGGGAACGTATTGCTAGTACGGAATTACCGCAAGGGGAAAAGCCGGAGATGTCGAAAAAACCGCAGGGTGGAAGTTTCCGAAGGGACGATAAACCGTTTCGGGGATCTTACGGAGCGGATAGACGACATAGTGAGGGTAGGTCCAATCACTACGGACGTGAGGGATATGCCCCATATCGGCACAGGGACAAGGCACCTCTACTTCCGCCTAGAAATAACTATCAGCCGCGCCTGAATAACCCTCCTCCAAGGCTCACTTTAAACTCCCTCTCAAAGCTCCCCAAGGAAATATTAGCGACGGAACGTCAGCTACAACTACCCCAACCTAAACCCATGAATTACCCTCCACGAAAGGAAAACCAAGACAAATACTGTGACTACCATATGGAAAAGGGTCATCACACGAACGACTGCAGACAGCTGCAAAGACAGTTGGAGGAGGCACTCGAATCAGGCAAGCTAAACCACCTTATTAAGGATGTTAGGCAAAAAGGGGTGGGACCAAGAAGGGATGAACCGCAGAAGGGAAAGATTATCAATATGGTCCGAACCCATTCGGAAGGGAGAAAAAGGAAGGACAGAGAGATCACGGAGGACTGGATGAACGTACCAATAGCGTTCCCACCGGTGCTCACGAACGACGTCTCCGACAAACCCCTCATTGTTGAAGCAGTCATAGAAGGATATTTGGTCCGGCGGGTCTTCGTGGACGAAGGGGCTTCGGTAGAAGTCATGTTTGAACATTGCTTCAGCAACTTACACTCCTCTATCAGGTCTCGACTAAAGCCCACTCGCACAGACTTACTGGGTTTCTCCGGCAGCGTCACGAAGCCGTTGGGAAAGTTAGAAATGGATGTTGAATTTGGAGACGGGGGTTTGTCTCGGAAAACGACAATGAAGTTCACAGTGATACGGGCTCCATCCCCCTACAATGTAATCCTCGGGCGAAGCGGGTTAAAGGCTCTCCGAGCGATCCCATCAACAATCCATGCGATGATGAAATTCCCAACGCCAAGGGGTATCGCCACGTTGGTTACCCGGTCAGTTGCAATATCGGAATGTAGAAGGCTGGAAGACAGGCAAGCGTCCCCAGACGAGGCGACGGAACTCCAAGGGGATCGCCCCCCAGAAGAAATAATGGTCAATCCGGCATACCCCGATCAGCTGATCACCATTGGGGGAAATTTGACTGAAGAATGCAAAACTCTTCTGAAAGAATTGCTGGCGGGAAATATGGACGTGTTCGCATGGGAACCGTCCGACATGACGGGAGTACCCCGACGGATTATTGAGCACAGTCTCAACGCTAACCCTTCGATTGAACCCGTCTGCCAAAAACGGAGAGTGTTTGCTTCGGACCGAAGTCAGGCGGTACAAAAGGAAGTGGAAGAATGGGTCCGAGCTGGAATTGTTCGTCCGGTAAAATACCCTACGTGGATCTCTAACCCAGTGTTGGTCAAGAAGTGTGATGGCACCTGGAGGATGTGTGTTGACTTCAAAAATATCAACTCAGCTTGCCCGAAGGACTACTACCCCCTCCCGGATATAGATTGGAAAATTGAATCAGTTATGGGATACAGGTACAAATGTTTTTTGGATGCATACAAGGGGTATCATCAGGTGCAGATGGCCAAGGAGGATGAGGAAAAAACAGCGTTCTACACAGACCAGGGAACGTATTGCTATACTAAGATGCCGTTTGGTCTTAAAAACGCCGGGGCCACATACCAAAGATTGGTGGACACGGCTTTCCAAGAACAGTTGGGGAGAAACTTGGAGGCCTACGTAGACGACATGGTTATCAAAAGTAAGGAGGAAAGAGGGATGCTAGGAGATGTCTCGGAAACGTTTGACAACTTAAGAAAAATCAACATGAAGCTCAACCCCAAAAAGTGTTCGTTCGGCATGGAGGAGGGTAAATTTCTGGGATACCTAGTCACTTCAGAAGGAATACGAGCCAACCCTAAAAAGACCAAGGCCCTAATGGATATGCAGTCACCTCGGACGTTACGAGAAATGCAAAGTCTTAGCGGTAAACTGGCAGCTCTGAACCGTTTTCTATCCCGATCGGCCGAGCGGTCACTCCCTTTCTTCGATACTCTGAAGAACATTACCAAAGAAAACAAGGAGGATTTCCGTTGGACGGAGGCGGCCGAAGTTGCCTTCCAAGACATGAAGAAGCTCATTGAAGAATTACCGTCCTTAACTACTCCGGTGGCAGGAGAAGTGTTGTATGTGTACCNAGTCTTAGCGGTAAACTGGCAGCTCTGAACCGTTTTCTATCCCGATCGACCGAGCGGTCACTCCCCTTCTTCGATACTCTGAAGAACATTACCAAAGAAAACAAGGAGGATTTCCGTTAGACAGAGGCGGCCGAAGTTGCCTTCCAGGACATGAAGAAGCTCATTGAAGAATTACCGTCCTTAACTACTCCAGTGGCAGGAGAAGTATTGTATGTGTACCTGGCAGCGGCAGAAGAGGCTGTAAGCACCGTACTGGTTGCGGAGAGGAAAACCAAGCAATGTCCGGTACGCTACGTTAGCAGAACCCTAAACGAAGCGGAAAGAAATTACGCTCCGATGGAAAAGCTCGTCCTATCTCTGCTACATGCCTCCAGGAGGCTCCGGCGATACTTTGAGGCTCACCCAATCAAAGTCATCACAGATCAGCCCATAAAGTAGATACTAACTAAATCTCAAACAGCCGGCAAGCTTGCAAAGTATTCAGTAGAACTAGGAGCATACAACATAGAGTACGTCCCGAGGAGCGCAATAAAGGGACAAGTCCTAGCAGACTTCCTCTCGGAAACACCCATCGGAAATAACTCTCCAGCCTACTTCAAGCAGCTCACTCACAAGCCAAGCGCTGATGAAACCGAACGATGGACACTGTATACAGACGGAGCCTCAAACCAAAACGGTGCTGGGGCTGGTCTTGTGCTCATCAGTCCGACGAAGACTGAATATACTTACGCCCTTAGGCTCGACTTCAAAGACACAACGAACAACGAAGCAGAATACGAAGCATTGATAGCCGGTCTCCGTATTGCAGCGGACATAGGAGTACAAAAGATAAAAGTATATGTTGATTCAAAGCTGGTGGCAAACCAAATAAACGGTGATTATGTAGCCACACACTCCAACATGATTAAATATCTGGCCAAGACGAAGGAATTGGTATCCGAATTCAAACAGTTCTCAATCAATAACATTCCACGGTCAAGAAACCAAAAGGCAGACGTGCTGAGTAAACTGGCTACGGTGGCATTCGACCATTTGACGAAGGAAGTGCTAGTGGAAGTGTTAAAGGAGAGGTCTATCGAAAAGAAAGAAGTGAACTCCGTAGTGGAAGAAGAAGGGGATACTTGGATGACACCTATAATCAAATGTCTGGAGGAAGGGGTCTGGCCGGAGGATAAAAACGAGGCACGAACGTTGAGAATGAAGATAGGCCAGTATGTTATGGAAGAAGGAGTGCTGTTTAAAAAGTCATACCTAGTGCCGATGATGAGATGCCTGGGCCCGTTGCAAGCGAACTATGTTATCCGGGAAATTCATATGGGGGCATGCGGGATGCATTCGGAGCCTCGGATGGTGGTTGCTAAAGCTATGCGGCAAGGATATTATTGGCCCACGATGCACCGTGATGCCCGTGATGAAATCCGAAAATGTGATTCGTGTCAGATTCATGCCAAGGTTCCGAGGCTCCCAAAGACACCCATGACCTCGATAATGGCCCCTTGGCCGTTCTACCAATGGGGGATGGACATATTGGGACCATTACCGCAGTCCGCCGGGAAATCAAAATATGTGATAGTCGCGATAGACTACTTCACCAAATGGATCGAAGCCAAGCCATTGACACGTATCACCGGAAAAGAAGTCAAAAAGTTTACGTGGGACAACATCGTTTGTAGGTTCGGGCTGCCAAGAATCATAGTAACCGACAACGGAACTCAGTTCGTGAATGACCCGTTTAAAGGATGGTGTGAGCAATTGAACATCCAGCAAATCAACACAGCGGTCGCCCACGCTCAAGCGAACGGGCTAGTGGAAGCTGCGAACAAAAGTTTGATGAACGGTATAAAGACCCGGCTAGGCCGAGCCAAAGCCGGATGGGTGGAAGAGTTACCCAACGTTCTATGGGCACACCGAACGACACTCAAAATGAGCAACGGGGAGACTCCATTCAGTTTAACTTACGGAAGCGAGGCGGTTATACCGGCGGAAATTGGAATGCCAACCCACCGAACAATGATGATCCGGGATGCAACAAATGACGAGGAGTTGCGCCTCAACTTGGACTTGTTACAAGAGCGAAGGGAAGAGGCCGCCATACGTGAAGCTAAGTACAAAACAAAGGTGGAAAGATACTACAATAGAAAAGTTCGTCCTGTGTCCTTCAGGCCCGGGGAGTTTGTATACCGAAGGAACGAGGCAAGTCGCGTGGAGGATCAAGGAAAGTTGGGCCCTAACTGGGAAGGCCCGTATCGAGTGACGGAAGCATATCAGAATGGATCATATAAGTTATACACGATGGATGATCAAGAGGTGCCCCGGAAATGGCACGCAATGAACCTCCGAAGATGTTACTTATAATTTTTATTCTGCTTAGAATTCCTAATGTAAGGCCGAGGGCCATTATCAAACAATAGTTATTAATGCAAGTTTAGAACATCCTTCCTCAGACGGAGGAAAGGAAATTTTCCATCACTTATTTTGCAAGTGACTTAACGGAAGCACGGATGGAGACTAGCTACCTCCATCCAAGCACCGATGATGAATTAATGTAAGACCCAACGGCACCAAGCCGCTAAGGGCAATTCTGTAATATGCGTGATGCCCACAACGACGGCACACGGAACATAATTTTTTGTAAAATGCCCACAACGACGGCATGCAAAACTAAGTGGTGACCAATGCCCACAACGACGGCATGCAAAACTAACGGATGCCCACAACGACGGCATGGCAAAAACAACAAAATTAACTAAGTCTAGACAAACATTGCACAACAAGTAGAAAAGAATATACATCACACCGGCCGAAGCCTCAGAATATACAATGTTGACGGCCGAAGCCCAAAAGGAAATGAAGTTATCACAAGTTCAATTGTCAAAAGGCCCAAGACTACAGTATTCTCTTCACATAGGCTAAAAAAGCTAAGGGTCTTGAGAGGTGGTGGTCGGTTCCGAAGGATTCTGGCCGGATGCTCCTGCTCCCACGGTATTCTCTTCACCGGCAGGAAGGATGTTCATTATATAGGCCAGAGGCAAACGGAAGGATGAAGCCACCCTTTCAATGTATGGGAAAGGGCGGACAAACATCTCGTCATAATCGGCCCGGAAGCTTTCAACAGCCGCCATGTCAAAATTTTCATTGCCAGCGACATAGGCGGCTACTTCTTCCTCTGAACGGCCCAACTTCAGACCTGCCAACCATCCAGCGTCCAAGGCAGCATTGAAGACTCCGGCCCAAGCCATTTGGTACTCGTCACTCTCCCGGAACCTCTTCATGACCGTTGGGATGAGCTGGCGCACATAGTTGTGCCTGAGAATTTCCGCTTGGCTGCTGGCAACGGTCAGCTTCTCAACTTCTTTGGCTAACCCAGCAGATTTCCTCTCCGACTCTTCCAAGCTTGCCTCTTTCCCAGCCAACAAATCTTCTAACTGTTTGATCCGGTTAGATTGCTCCAAATTCTGGGACGACAACTCTTCTTTTTCCTTGTTGGCCAGTGACAGCTGCTCGGCCAAATCCGCCTCGCGACCAGAACATCCCTGGTGCTGCTGGTGAAGCTCACGGTTAGCTTTGGTCAGCCCTTCCACCACCCGACGCTCCTCCGCCAGGCTGGCTTCGACGGTTGTCAGTCTCTCGACCGAAGTACCGCATGCCTGATACGCTTGATAAAGCTGAGCATAATGATAGCTCAAGTTCTCAAAATGTTGCAGAGCATCCGCCTAAGCAAGGGAACAACGAGCCAACTCAAACCAAGCCCGCTGGGTAGCCTGGTAGTCTGTCAGGCTAACCTGCTCAGCGCGGACAGACGGAGGAGGCAGGTGCACCATCATTTCGCGACAAGCCTCGGCATCGTTAAGGCTTGCCCCCGCAGTCAGGTTCCAGCTAGGAACGAACGGCTCGCTGGAACCACTGGGACCTATACAAAATACACAAGTGTAAGAACGGTATATATTTATATACATATAAAAAAAAAAGAAAAAAAATAATAATAATAATAATAAGGAAAAAGAGATATACCTCCGGGAGTTCTCCTGCCAAAGGCCTGTCGGGTAGACCCGCTGGAAGTCGAAGCATTAAGACCTGCTAAACAAACAAATTCATATAAGGTAAGGAAAAAGATGAACACATATTTTCGTTTGGAGCTTATGAAAGGGAAGATACCTCCGTGGGCAAGATTCTCAACGTCCGGTGGATCTTGCACCGCCGGGAACCTCTCAATGACACCCTCGCCACCACCTCCGCCCTGCACTTCCTCATCATTCTGACCATCATCATTAGGGCCCACACTTCCGTCAATCCCTCCGGATCCACCCCCAGCATTGTGGCCCGCCCTCTCTTCCAAGTTTCGGTCAACCACTTGTTCGCTATTGTGGCCGGCACTCTCATCCAGATTCTGATCAACCGTCTCAATGTTAGGATGACTAACATTGATCGGAGACGGAGAGCGTGTTGGAGAGCGGGTGTTCTCCGAAGCATCACTCCCGGAGAGCTCCACCACGCTAGGAGCTGCGGCCCTTTTCTTGCCACGACTAGAACTCTCTCCAGCCGGACGCTTCTTGGAGGCAGGACGAGGAGGAGCGTCCTGTTTCTTCCTCTCCTTCTTTTCCCTAGCGTCCAAGACCCGTTGGTCAGCATGTTCGACGATCTTTTGAAGGTCTGTTCTCCTCGGAATGGGAACTCCAACAGCAAGAGGCTCGGTGACATGTTGTTCAATAGGATCCCCTTCGGCCACAGGAGTCCCCTTAGACACACGAGAAACCTCGGTGTTCGGAATTCTCAAGAAGCGAGACATGGTTACGACTGCAAAAAAGAAAAAGGGGACAGATGTAAACATACAAAACAAGAGAAATAAACGGAGCATAAACGATAAAATAATGCTTCAGCACTGGTGAGTTACCATTCCCATCCTTATCCTTGAACACAGGACGGTGATTCGGATGCCTCCAAACCTTGGTCAATCCGGACGCAAACAAAAGGGCTGGATGAATAGCCTGAATGTCAACAACGAAACTAGTCAAAGCCTCCACGTGAGCCTCGTCGTAGCCAAACGGGGGAGAAGCCTCCGACATACTCGAATCACAATGCCTCCAAGGCATAGGATCCGGAATGGCTCGACGGTCAATGAGGAAGAACCTATCCTTCCAATGCTTCATCCCCGAACACGTCTCGTTAAAAATTCTTTTTTGACTTAACCTACCGGTGCGTCGGGCAAAAGAGAACCAGTGTCCTTGTTTCTGAAGGACATAGAATAACCGGAAAAGTGACAAGTATGGAGGGAAACCCATGCTCCGACAGTACATCTCAAAAAGAATGACCTTCGATAGCCCAATGGGGACTAACTGAGAAATGTGCACCCTAAAATAGTAGATCACCTGGAGAAGAAATGTGGAAAATGGAACCCTGACGCCGGAAAACTCTAGATACGCTTCGTATATACCGATGGCGTCCCTAGGTAGACGGTTCATCGTCATACCAGGAGGAGGAACCCGTGGGTGCAGACTTGGAGGAATACCATAGGTCTGGGCAATCGTTCCAACCTGTTCCTCCGTAAGAACGGAGGTTATAGTGTGCATGTCGAATTTGGGGATCGGATCAGATGAAGCTGAACCGGAGGCAACTTCTTCTTGAGACGCTGATGACATAGCGGTAGGACGGAGGGAATGGCAACTCAAACAGTGAAGAATCAAAAGTAAGTCGGAGAGACGCACCTGATTTGACGACGGAGGAATTGTTGCCGAAAGGTTAGAGAGAAGTAGAAAAGTATAGAGAGATGTAAAAAGTAAAACTGTAACTCTGAGGAAAATCCTTTATATAGGGAGGCATCATGAATAGTAAAACGTCGCGTCGTGTCAGGAAGGTCAATCTCTGCCTTCCACGCACACGCTCCCTGACACGCGGCAACATCTTGTACACCACGACAAACGAGGCTGACTCATCAAGGATAATGGGCTTGGGCCTACGCAGAGTTTAATAGCCCAACCCAATCACCCCCGGCCCGAATGATTATAATACTCGAAACAAACAAACCACGGCTCGGACGAAGTATCCACGTACGTGCGGTTCGTTCCCTCCGGGAAAGTTGAGTGTCACGTCACAACTTGAGAAGTTATAACATGACACTGGGGGGGACATGATTGTGTATATAGCCGGACGGTTGCTTAATGATCCGGACGGAAATATCCGGACGGTCTCTGCCGGACGACCCGGACAAGACGCCGCCTTCAACCCTGATTTCACGGGTCAATGTCTGCCACGTGGAGGCCTATGCTGACATCAAAGCATGGGACAAGATGGTGCGCCGCACCCTGTATGTCAGGAACAGTGGCCTACTCGTACTATGCACTGTTCCGAACAGTAATCAGGTACAATTTGGAGTAGTATAAATACTTCTCATTTACTCACTTATATTTTTAGCATTTACTGCATATTTACACACACACATTTATTACCACCAACCCATACTTACTCTCACGCCGGAGCTTGGTCCTGGGTACAAAACCCGGGGCGAGGCTAACGCGTTTATTTTGATCAAAGGTTATAGCCTTGACCAGCCATCGTCCGAAGGACTTCGCAAGGAACTTCGTAAGGAGACAAGGTTTTACACAAACATGGTCTATAGGTGGTAATCTCGACTCGTTAACTTATGAAAGGAATTCGGTAAAGGGGTCAAACAGCAATATCATAAAGGAATTTGCCATGCTATAATACATATAAGCATTGCAAAAAGCATTTTAGTTATTGAACCATGGAAGATGGAGGAAGTCATGGAGCCAAAAAAGTAAAGGCTAAAAGCCTAAAAGAATTAAATTATAGTAAAAATAAGATTATCTTACATGCAGCCCAGGAAAGCCATGGCAGAAGAGCAAGTGGAAGGCTAATATACGATCTAATAGGGAAGAGACGCCTCCTGAAAATCATAAAGAGCAGTGTTACCGATGTTTTATATACATAAAAATGTACATCAACTAACTTAGATAACATAAAGATCAAATAGACGGGCGGAAAGGATAAATAGACTAACTTGACAAATACGAAGTACAAGTGGGCCGCTTGTATAAGACCAGATAATCACAAAACACAACAGCCTTTCTAAAAAAAATCAAAAAACACAACATAAGAGTTTTGTAACATGAAATAAGTCTACAAATACAATTCGTATCCAAATAGTTATAAAAATTAAACAGATTACATGATCGAAAAACTTACAACTCAGTTCTTGTGTGTCGTGTGTGTCGTGATTAGGGTTGTTAATCCCCCAAAAAAATTCAAATCTATTTACATGTATAAGAAAACATTCAATACTTTAAAAATATAAACTTTATAAGAATATTTAGTAATTTACACAATAAACTTCATACCAAATATTAATAATTTTAAAAATAAAGTATACACATTCCGGCAACACCAACAGTTCAGCGGCGGCAATACGTATTTCCGGCAAAACGGTGGCGGAGATGGCGGCCAGCGGTGACTGATCTCTATATAAAAAAGAAAACCTTCAAAACATGATTATTATTTATAAATCTACCGAGAAGAAGAAGAAGAAAAAAAAAAANTAGGTGACGCTTTGTGGTGTTGGAGGGGTTTGATGTGGTGGTGTTTCAATGGTTTTAGATGAGAGTATTTAGAGAGAGGGTTACGGTTGTGGTTAAAGAGAAAGAGAGAGGGATAATGAGGAGATCGATGTTGTGTGGTACAACTCGTTTACAGCCTTTCAAAGTAATTAGTTTCCTTAATTCGTTTTAGAAGGGCATTATGGGGATTGACCGAAAGTTCAGTTTTTCACAATTCCACAATTCCCCTTTGACCATTTTTCTTTTATACGTAGTAAAGATAGTCACTTCTCTCTAGCTAATTTTCCTTCATAAAGCGATGTGGGATAGTTAAACATCTCCTTTGTTCAATCGTGAACTCATCACACAAGGGTTCTCATAAAACCGAATCATGACAAGGCTTTTCCTGGAAAAATAATAAAGAAGGGCGACTCCAACTTGTTCAATTAAAGGTGCTCAAACAAGTTTAATAATCAAGTTATTACGTGATTCGGGTTGTATCATGAAAGACAAGTTTCCATGGTTGTACACACTCGAACTGTATGTCTCTTCAAAGATAGATGGATCCATGATTTTAGAAATTGGAGTTGCAGGTCGTGCTCTCGACGAACTCTCAACACTTATTTCTCTCATTGGGACATGTCTCTTGACCCAAACGTTGTGAAGTTGGTAGTAGAGTCTTCACAAGTTTGAAAAGTTTTTAGTCTGGTATCTATCGGCATTGGTCCAAAACAACCTAAATGTTTGTTTCGTGGTACCAAATTTCAATGGAATAATTGGGTCCCCAAAAAGGTGTGCAAGTGTGTGGAGGGCTTCTCTTGACCAATTGCCTCTACTTATATCATCCTTGCTTCTCATGGTGTTCCAGTTAGCTCTTCTAAATGTTATTTTAGTAATTCGGAGCCAAAACTATTGATCATTGTGTTGTCAATTGCCCACTTCTCAAATGAATTTGGGCCAAGGTACGACATTTGGTGGGGTATATGTCTCTCGTCTCTTACCTTTTCCAAAATCATGGAAGGGTTAAGAGCTCATCAAGCTATTAATCAGTCCATATCTGGGTGCCACAATTTGGGGAAATAACGTAGTTACAGCCAAGTTTTTAATTAAACTTATTTTATAGAATTGTGGTGTGTTTAAACTAAAAAAATCTAATGTACAATATCAATAACCATTAAACTAAAGTGTGCAAATAACTTCCGGAAAAAAAAATAATGGGGATAACTTGGTTACAATTATTGTAGCCAATTAGCTACAATCCCTCATTTAAAATACACAAGCAATGAGTCAGGGACCCACAGAAAAAAAACAAGGACCCACAGAAAGAATAAAATACCCATATTTATAGCAACAAATTGTAGCTAATTGGCTACAACAAATTGTAGCTAATATATATATATATATATATATATATATATATATATATATATATATATATATATAAAAATTGGATATGTAAAGTTTAGACTATCATTCCTTCCTTATTTGTAAATCTTTCTCTCTTGCTACTTTTCTTACTTGGCTCGATGTGGGACAGTCAAACCCACTTGATCTTTTCATCTTTTAACAATTTGCGGTTCACCCAATAAAAGATGAATTATTACACATAGTATATGATCCTTTTCAATTTTATGCAACTACTCTGAGGTATAGTAGTTCAATACGCACACGGCACAACCCAATAAAAACTAGGGCAAATGTCACAAAAAGGCATCAAAGTTAGGGTTCATATCCAATCAAGGTATCTAACTTTTTTTCTTGCATATAAAGGTTCCCAACTTTTTTTTTGACAGATTTGGGTATTTTCCTAACTTCCGTTAACTAACTTCGTTAGAAAGTTACATGTTTGGTCCTTGCATTGTATAACCATTTAATGGAAAGTCCATCACCACAAAAATAATTCCAAAAAATATTTTCGAAAAAAAAATAGGAAAAAAAATTTAAAAATTAGAAAATAAATATATATAAAAATTTAAAAAAATATAGAAAATAAAAAAATTAATAATTTAAAAAAAATATATATATTTTCGAAAAAAAATAGGAAAAAAAAATAAAAAATATATATATATTTTTCGAAAAAAAAAATTTGGAAAAATAATATTTTTTTAAATAATTTTCGAAAATAATTTTTTAAATAATTATTTAAAAAAAATATTATTTTTCAAAAAAAATTTTCGAAATTTTTTTTTCGAAATTTTTTTATTTTCTAATTTTTGTTTTTCAAAAAAATATTTTCGAAAAAAAAATTTTGAATTTTTTAAAAAATTTTTATTTTCTAATTTAAAAAAAATGCTGGAAATTTTTTATTTTCTATTTTTTTTTTTATTTTTTAATTTTTTTTTTAATTATTTTTTTTTTTCTAATTTTTTATAATTTTTTTAACAAAATTTTTTTTTTTTTTTTTTTTTTTTTTTATTATTTTATATATATATATATATATATATATATATATATATATATATATATATATATATATATATATATATATATATATATATATATATATATATATATATATATATATTTTATTTTTCTATTTTTTTTCCTATTTTTTTCGGAAATATTTTTTTAAATTATTAATTTTTTTTATTTTCTATTTTTTAAAAA
>LBNU01011777.1:115858-142275 GCA_014162995.1 Artemisia annua | reverse complement strand
AAAAAAAAAAAAAAAAAAAAAAAAAAAAAAAAAAAAAAAAAAAAAAAAAAAAAAAAAAAAAAAAAAAAAAAAAAAAAAGTTGAGAACCTTTATGCAAGAAAAAAAGTTAGATACCTTGATTGTATATGGACCCTAACTTTGATGCATTTTTGTGTCATTTGCCCTAAAAACTAATACCAGTAACTCATAGATCAATGATATTTCAAAAGATGAATTATTACACATAGTATCTAAGATGTACCTTATAATAAATAAAAAAAAAAAAAAATTAACACAATTTTGACGACATTGTTCTCAGAACAAAATCAAGATTTGGTAAAAAAAAACGAAACCAAATCCAGCTAAGCTAAACTAAACGCTCACGTCAAAGTTTACTTCCCGACTAGATGCTCAAATCAAAGCTTACATCCTGAACTAAATGTTCAAACCAAAGCTAACTTCACATCCTGAACTAAATGTTCAAACCAAAGCTAACTTGTTCGATTAAAGTATCTCAAATAAAGCTTTACTTATCTAGTTGATTTTAAAGAGTAATTAGCTATCTATAAGGACTTCAGTTTATAAAATTTAGAAAATTCAATATATCTTGTTCTATAAAATTGAAAGCCGAGATGAAATCAATAAAAAGTTAATCAAATTCCTTAAAGCTTTCACTTGGCCTATCTTATATTCCACCATTCCCTTCCTATTTATAATCATATATGTCTAACTACTTTTACTAGGAAGCCCGATGTGGGATTGTGATGAAATCCTTATGGAGTTCTTGATGTTAATCAACAATGTTGGTGAGTGGCTCTTGCAATGTACCCGAGGGGTGGAGGAAGACGTAGAGTTGTGCAGAAGGAGTGCGAGTGTGAGGCTGTGAACAAGAAGTACTACTCATGGATTCGAAAATCGCAATAATCTAGACGACATCAGCCTGAGAGCATATTCAATGCTTCTAAAAAAATGACTTTGTTTTTGACATGTCACCTTTTCATTCAATTCGAAATATCAAAAATCTATTCTCGAACTTCTTTGCAATGCAAAAGCTTTTTACAAGAATTTTACATTACTCTTAACATATATAAAAGTACTATAAAATTTTGATACAAAGGCTTGAAGAATACCAAGTCATTTTAGGAAAAGCTATTCATAAGCCTTTTTCCTCAATGCTAAAAAGCTATATGAAAATCTTTTTTTAAATAGTGAAACACTTTGTAAAAAGCTAGCGTTGCAGATGCTCTGATTCATTGCTATCAGGTGACTCGTGTGCACATACAGTTCGAGCTTAAGGGCTGATGATGGAGGTACTATACGTCTATACGTATGTACTGGTTATTGAACAGTTACATTGAATATGAAACTTGTCGGCCCGTAATTTCACATGATAGAATAAAAGTGAGTCTACCAATATAACAACTCACAAAAAACTGAAAGTTATATATTTCTATAATGAACTGAACTTGTTTACGATGGTGCATGGTATGTCATTTTCTAAATACGAAACTGGATCTATTGGCCCGTGCTTATCAAGCTGATTTGAAGATAAAACAAATTGTATCACCAAATCTCAGTTTATTGTGTTACAAATCTAACCACTTTACAAATTAGAAATCGAAAACACATTGCAAGTGAAACATCAAACGGGACTTCGATCCACTTAGACCTTAAGATTAAACTTCAACAACTGAAATTGGACTTGGAACACTTTACTTGTAACTCGGTTTTTGAGCTTGAATATTGGACTTTGAACTTGATTCATACCTTGAAATTTTTGGGTGTGACATCGAAGTAAAGTCATCTCGTATGATGTCAAACGCATGTTTATGTTGTCATGCCAATCGTGTCCTATACCTTTCATGAAAGGTTCTAAATATTTCGGCTCGGCCTCCTTCAATTTTTTTTTTTTTTTTTTTTTTTTTTTTTTTTTTTTTTTTTTTTTTTTTTTTTTTTTTTTTTTTTTTTTTTTTTTTTTTTTTTAAATTGTAGTTTTGTTGAATTTAGAAAAGCTAATTAACTTTACATTTTAAATTATGAAATTACAATTTCAAACCGATAGAATCACAAATCAAAAGATAAAAAATAATCAACTATTCTAAGTTTAACCTTAGCCTACCGCTTGTTCTACTGCTCCCTCCTTGTTTATAACCTTTTCCCCTAGCGACTTTTCTCCCCTTAGCTCGATGTGGGATAAAAAAAACCCACTTGATTTTTTATTATTATTATTATTATTATTATTATTATTATTATTATTTTTAACAATTTGTCATTAGCACCATGAGATAAAATCAATATAGAACTCATATTTGCCATAACCACCCATTTTTATTTTTCACCATTTTTTTAAAACAATATATCTTGCAAACGGTAAATCTTCAAGTTACAAAAAAATACCACCGCGACGATAATTAAATCATCTTTCTATAGATATGTATTGTTATATACTTTCGACGAATTTTTTTTTCGACGATTTTTCTTTTTTAAATTTTCGCCCAGAAAAATCACATATGATTCGTAAAAATCACATATGATTTATTTTTACGAATATATGGTTTCTAAAAATCATATATGATTCGTAAAAATCACATATGATTTGATTTTAACGAATCACATATGATTTTTACAAATCATATATGATTTTTCTGGGCGGAAATTTTGAAAGAAAAAAAAATCGTCGAAAGTATATAACAATGCATGTGTATAAAAAGATAATTTAATTCTCGTCGCGATGGTATTTTTTTTCACGTAACGATTTACGGTTTGCGAGATATTTAATTTTTTTTAAAAAAAAGGTGAAAGTTTATTTTTTTTATTTTGATAAAAAGAATGAGTGGCTAGGAATGATTCATTGGTTCTATGGCAAATATGAGTTCTATATTAATCTTTTCGCTTCGCACCATTTGTACCTTTTGAATTTATGTATATGTGTAGTTTTTTTTTTTTTTTTTTTGAACGGCGGAATTTATAAAGAAACTAGCAAGACACTAGAGAGAAAAACACTACAAAATTACATGGGACGGGTTTTTCACCCAATCAGTCCAGCTAACACTTAGCTTACATCTATACCTACACCAAGCAAAAGAACGATGTAAGCAATTATATGTGTAAACATTAGCATCAAATATTCATGATGACCACATTAATCTATTATGCCACAAAGATCTTAGAATATGATAATAACCACATAATTACATAAACGAGTAAACATACCCGAAGCGGAAGCGGATGTTGACATGATATCGAGAACACCTTAAGCACAAACTAGTTTCTCTCCCTTGACCCACTTGAGTGTAGAGAGCTTGATGGATAGCTAAATTATTCTACTTGTGTNCCATATATTGATTTCTTCAATTTACACACCATCTTTTCTTTACCCTCAATGAAAAACCCTTCAGGTTGTTTCATATAAACTTCCTCATAAAGATTTCCATTCAGAAAGGCGGTTTTCACATCCATTTGATGTAGCTCTAAGTCAAAATGAGCTACTAATGCCAATATTATTCTCAACGAGTCCTTCTTTGAGACGGGTGAAAAAGTCTCGTTGTAATCAATGCCGTCCTTCTGAGTATAACCCTTGGCTATAAGTCTAGCTTTATATCTTTCAACATTGCCTTTAGATTCGCGTTTGGTCTTAAAGACCCATTTACAACCGACTAATTTAAAACCTTCTAGCAAGTTTACAAGATCCCAGACTTTATTTTGAGCCATTGATTTTAACTCTTCTTTCATAGCATTAATCCACATTTCAGACTTATCACTTTCTATGGCTTGTTGAAAAGTTACAGGATCATTATCAATGCCAATATCAAAATCTGTCTCTTGCAAGTAAACTATATAATCATCAGGAATAGCTGACTTTCTAACCCTTGCAGGTTTGTTTAATGCTACTCCAACAGGTTCACTTGTTTGAGTTGGTAAGCTAGTTTCTTCATGGGGTGTTTGTTCTTTATTCAAATGTTGCTCTTGATTTTGAATTACAGGAACAACATCCGGTGCAGTTGTGGATTTATGAACATCCATGGGTGATAGATTATCATCCCTTATTTCGTTAACATCCACAACTTGATTTTCAACACTCCCACTAACTCCACCATTTTCTAGAAATTTGGCATTGCCTGTTTCAAAAATTCTAGAACTGTGGTCTGGACAATAAAACCTATACCCTTTGGACTTCTCTGGGTAACCAATAAAGTAACCGCTAACGGTTCGAGAATCCAATTTCTTTTCTTGTGGATTGTAAACCCGTGTTTCTACCGGACAACCCCAAACATACAGGTGTCTCAAACTAGGTTTCCTTCCAGTCCATAACTCAAAAGAAGTTTTTGGAACTAACCTACTAGGAACCCTATTTGACAGATACACTGCGGTTCTAAGTGCATACATCCACAAACTTGGGTAAAGAGGTTTTACTTATCATGCTCCTAACCATCTCCATTAATGTTCTGTTTTGCCTTTCTGCCACGCCATTTTGTTGTGGCGTGCTTGGCATAGTATATTGAGCACATATGCCGCGACTTTCGAGGAACCTTACAAAGGGACCAGGATACTGTCTAGATTCATCATACTTTCCATAATATTCACCACTTCTATCAGATCTTACGATTTTCACTTTTCTGTCAAGTTGCCTCTCAACCTCGTTTACAAATACCTCAAGGGCATTTATAGATTAAGATTTTTCATGCAGCAAATAGACATATCCATAACGTGAAAAATCATCTATAAAGGTGATAAAATATTTTTCTCCAGTGAAGGATGGAGTATCAAATGGTCAAAAAATATCGGTGTGTATAATTTCAAGGAGATTATTACTTCATGTCAACTCCTTGATACACCAGGTTAACGGAGTGAACTCTTTGTTTCTTTCGTCTTGCTTCCTCTTGAATAAGCTTACTGGACAGTTCATCAATATTCCACTTATCCTTTAATGTGTTATAGTTGATGTGAAACGGTCCATATTCAGAAGGAAGTGAATTCATTATGAATTGCACCAAGAGAGAGTCATCCACATTCATACCTAGTGTATTAAGTCTCGCTGCGATATTGGTCATGTCAAGGACATGTTGCTGCATACTCTTTGTACCATCAAATTTTATGGTGGTGATGTGACAACTGGTAAATTTGGGTGTCTTTTAAAAACTTCCGCATTACTATTTTTATAAACCCGAGTATTGAAGTAAAATGATTTTGAGTAATTTTGAGGAATTTAGATTGGAAAGTTGAATATATATCAAACGTTTATCGTTTTGAGTAATAATTAGGCTATTTGAGTACTTCGCGTTAGGCACTATTTGACTTTGGCACTAGAAATCCTAATGAAACGTATTTTTGGACAAGTAACGATTGAGAATCTTGAGACATAAAAATTCACTTAGTTTACCCGAGTCGTAAAAATATGTTTTTAATTGGGTCCGTCATGTAAAAGAACTTTTGGAAATATATTGGGGAATTTATTGTAAAACTCGTGGTGTGCACTTAAAAACGAATTTGGTGGCTACCGGCTAGACTTATAAACTCAAAAATATGTTTTGGGATAAGTTTTATAAAAATAAAAGTTTTGGGCTCCCTAGTTCAACTAAACTCTAAAAACTAATAACTAAGGGGACCATTTTTGCCAATTGCTCAAACTTACAACTAGATAAACATCTTTATTTCATTTTTATCATAAAATCAAAATCCTACTCCCTCCCCTCCTTCTTCTTGCGCCGGCCACACACACACCACACACACACACTTCATTTCTTCATCATCCAAGTTCAAAAACATCATCCCCATCCATTTCCGATCATCCCTATATAATTTTTNTTTAATGTGTTATAGTGATGTGAAACGGTCCATATTCAGAAGGAAGTGAATTCATTATGAATTGCACCAAGAGAAAGTCATCCACATTCATACCCAGTGTCTTAAGTCTTGCTGGGGTATTGGTCATGTCAAGGACATGTTGCTGCATACTTTTTGGACCATCAAATTTCATGGTGGTGATTTCAGCCATTAGTGTTCCTGCTAGTGCTTTATTAGCAGAATGAAAATTCTCTTCCACAAGCTTAAGAAAATCTTTAGCATTCTGATTTTCAACGCCAGTTAAAGAAGACTTAATGTTGTAGGCAATCTTCATCCACATAAAGTTCAAGCATAGTCTATTAGACCTTGTCCATGCCTTATGGTGTGATTTTGGAGCCTTTGTACTAGCTTCAGTAAGGTCCATAGGCCTATCCTCCAATAGCGCCAAGTCAAGATCCAAAGCACCTAAATGGAACGTGACTTGTTCGCTCTATTCGAAAAAATTCACACCGGTAAACAAGGTAACAGAAGAAGCTTGAAAGTGAAGGTTAATTGCAGAAAAAGATATGCTTACTATTAAGTAATTCATACGAGATAAAAAAAATGAAAATATATATTATTGGTTTCCTTTGGGTAAACACAACAATATATCATCATCATTATTAGAATGCAATGAAACTTTATAAGAAAATAAAATAGACTTCGTCAAATATATAAGCATCTTTGGATAACTATATACATATGACAAAAGTATATTATTTGCATCTTTAAGATTATTAGTCATAGAAGAATAACTTCTCCTTTGGGAAAAATTCATAAGTTCTATCAACTAATAAAATATTCATACTAGCATTCTTTAAGACAACATAAATTATATGACTACAAAATTGAAATTAACTTGGCCACTTTGGTGACTAACAAATTAATTCTCTTTAATGTCACATAATAAATAAATAATTATCTTTAATTAATACTAGAATGCAATGAAACTTTACAAGAAAATAAAATAGACTTCGTCAAATATGTATATATGCATCTTTGGATAACCATATACATATGACAAAAGTATACTATTTTTTTCAACTTTAAATTTATTAGTTATAGAAGAATAATTTCTCCTTTGAGAAAAATTCGTAATTTCTATCAACTAATAAAATATACATAATAGCATTCTTTAAGGCAACATAAATTATATGACTACAAATTTGAAATTAACTTGATCACTTTGGTGACTAACAAATTAATCTCACTTAATGTCATATAATAAATAAATGACTTTAAAGGAAAATTAATTGAGTAATAAAAAAAACATATGAATGTTACAAATAACTGATGAGATGATAACATCCACATAATTACTCCGTAAGTGATTGTATTTCTCAATTACTTTGATCATTAACATGAAAAGAACAACAACCAATCATGTAGCATTGTATCACATTTCAAACGTAAACGAAGTACAATCTATCAATTTAATTACTTATGCTATGACATTTTATTTACATAACTACAATAAGAAAAAACATTTTAGTGTCATATCATTAAACACATAAAAGACTTTAAGAATTCATCACATTTAAGTGCATCAAAGTTTCAAAAGAATGCATGATCATATATAGTTCGGTAATTAAAAGGGAATCATGCGTAGCATCCAAATTTTTCAGTATGTCAATTAATTTAATTAACAGTCATAATGGGAACCAATTAAATTATAAGTTACAATAAGTTAACAATAATTGATGAATCCACAAATTATAACAACCATTGTCATAACGCCATATACTAGTCATGTTACTACTATAGATGTCATGAACATTAATCATAAAAAGGACATAAAGGCTAATGACACAATTATAGGTTCATAGAGAGTTTCGCAACCATAGTAGTTCTTCCTTTTCTTTGATTCGTTCATATCATAAGCACACGCAAATTTATGACAAATTATCATTTGCTATTAATTAACCACCTTTATCCAAAAAAATACTAATACATCTAACTATTATCATTCTTAGTCAGACATGGAAACGCGGAAAAAATGTGACTAGCAGTACATTTAGCAACATATATCAACTACATGCTCAGTTCAATATAATAAGGAACATTTCTTCTTTTTTAATTGCCTCATGCTAAAAATACTTTTTGCTCACTATCATTGTTACTATCAAACAATTTGAATTGAATTTGGTCCAAAACATGCATTTACTTTTCGTTGTTGAAATGTATTTTGTTATTAGATAGGTAGTTAAACAATTTTTTGATTTACATAATCAAACACAATATTACTTCGTATGTAATAGCAAACCATCAAACAGTACGTGATCATTTATAATATGGATTATTATCTTATTCAAAACCTTGGCTCTGATACCACATGTAAGCAATTATATGTGTAAACATTAGCATCAAATATTCATGATGACCACATTAATCTATTATGCCACAAAGATCTTAGAATATGATAATAACCACATAATTACATAAACGAGTAAACATACCCGAAGCGGAAGCGGATGTTGACATGATATCGAGAACACCTTAAGCACAAACTAGTTTCTCTCCCTTGACCCACTTGAGTGTAGAGAGCTTGATGGATAGCTAAATTATTCTACTTGTGTATATTTTAGGGTAGAGAGAGGACTAGTTTATATAGGGCTTTTAGGTTGGCATGTCCATCAATGCCAATGTATGTAACGGTTAAGATATAATGACCATTAGGAGCATTCATCATAATATTGAATAGATTGATTGCATCATTAGTACACATTGAAGTATAGGTAACTTACAAATCAATATGGGATTATGACACCAATGTAATCAATATGGGATAATGACATAAATATAATGTCACATTTTTACAAACGAGCCACTACATCATCGAATAACATCGCCTTAAGAGGGGAACTCTTACCAAATAACAGCTTATTTCGAAAGAAAAATTCCTTCTTGATGTTGATGAGTGGCGGTGAACTAAGCTTGTATTGGTGATGGTGGTTTGTCATTCTCCCTCTTGTTTTACCAGTTCACAACGATGGTGAATCGATGATTCTATTGTCTTTTAGCTTTTGTGATCGTCAACATCCTTGACTTAAATCTGTAGAGCCATTGGCAGTTTAGATGTTAACAACTTTGTCTAGCTAATGAAAAGGTCAAACCGGGTAAGATAGATTTCAGTAAAACAATTTCGGTTTGGTTTGAATTTCTATTTATGTTTTTCTTGAATATAATCATTTGGTGTTCCAAAACTTTTTACAAATATTGTTAACTTTCCATTGTATTAGCAAGTAGAGTCCAACCTAACAACCCTTATTTCCTATCTTTGAATTTGATTACATTTGAATGATTAAAATCCCAACGCAATTTGATTACTCGTCTTATTATCTTAAGCACATCTACAAGTATACTCCGTTCGAAAAAGCAATGATTAAAATCCCAACGCAAGCCACAAACATTTCATACTTGTTGTATCATTATCCAAAATGTAAATCTACCTTTACATCAATTATATCAAACTAATTTTAAATGAATAGTAAAATATGAGTAATTTGGTCTTTCACTTGATACACTATGTTGCATATATTTTAAAATTTTAATTTTAATTACATTTCTATTTTTTGCTAATGTAACTTTCAACCTTATAATTTACATAGGTTACATTTTCAACTCACAATAATCAAACTTTATTTTACCTTTACTCTATTTACCTTTAACTCATAAATTTCCGTGTTAAATGCTTTTTTTTCCCACACTTGCCACACATAATTAAGTAGGTTTCGCAGTTTTTCTATCATATAAAGTCCAACTCAATTTATTATGTTTGATAACTAGTAGGAATTCATCATGATCTTATTCAAATTTAAAAGCGTAGCTAAAAATTGTTATAACCTGAAAATTAGATCGATTTCAAAATAAATTTTTTGATTTTAACGAGTATATTGACCTAAATTTTGTGATCACTTGTCGGAGTGGATTAGACGACGCATATCTCATATAAAGAAGTTTATTACTCCCTCCGTCCCAAATTATAAGTCCACTTTCATATTTCACAAAGTTTAAGAAAAGTGGGACCCTTACAATACTAACCAATAGAAATTGATTCTCACCCACTTACAAACATTTTGATTGGTTAAAATCAAAAGTGGACATTAATTTTGGGACAACCAAAACTATCAAAGTGGACTTATAATATGGGACGGAAGAAGTAAAAAGAGACGAACATGCAAGAACTTTTAACGAATTACTTACGGCTTGCGATAAAATGAGCATAACTAAAAAGGAAGAAAAGCCGCGGGACTGTTTTCGATAAATAAATTAANCAGGTCCTCGGATTTTCGGTTCTTACCGTTAAACGTTCCATATAAATCTCATTCTTAACGACCTCAAACTTTTTCTTTCTAGCGTTTATATAGTAGGATGCAAAAGTCTTAACCGGATAGAGTGATTTTACAGTCTATGTGGACCTCTATCCACCCTTTAGTAATTTTCTTAGATTTTTGCTGGTTTTTGCAACAAGTTTATTGAATTTCAGATGTAATATATTACAGTACATAACTATTGAATTGAATAGATTAAATTAAAATTTTATGTTTTATGAAAAAAGAAAATATTTGGTCAAGCATATCAATATAACTTTTAATTCGCTCTTCCCGTTATACCATATCAATCCTATTTTTAGATTTCATATTCCCTTACTATTTTATCAAATATCATTAAGTCTTATAATTCTATAGATTCAACATATGGAGTCCGATTCAACAAGCATTCCCATTAGAGAAGACACGCAAACACAACCGGCCACCGTCTTCAATATACCGTATGTTCCATTCTGATTATGTTTCGTGTTCACGTTCATAATTCATTTATCTGGTTTTAGATCGAGACATGTGTTTTTTATATATGCTTAGATCTAATGTTTGCATTTTGTGTTTTTCAGGGTGGACAACTACTATTTCAATTTATCACTCATGAGTGGCTCATTTAGGCTTATCCTAGTAATGATTCCCACGGTGTGCGATACGAGGAAAAAATCTCCTATCGAGTTGAATCCTCCATTTATGATCATATCGATTGTTACAACATTTGTGACTGTACTAGCATCTCTAGCTTTGATTTTCGCAAAATACTACTCGTGGATGTGGTATATCTGTTTAACAATGGTAAAATGCATTGGATTATTCGGGATGTATGCGGCAAATTTGTCACTTTGCATGGTAGTATTTGTCCCTCCAAACTTTAACTCAATCGGATATATGCTCGTGTGTCTGATCTTTGGGTATGTAATTGCATATTACTTTATTTGGCATTTGGATAATACAGTTGATAACGGTGCCAGTGCCAATTATGCTAAGATTTTTTGTTTTGGACTATTTTATATACCTCTTTCTCTTATGTTGGCGTTTTTCCTCCCTGGGCACCTCGACTGGATCTTTATTTCAATACTATTTGTCTTCAGTTGTTTGGAAACAATCACTAGCTGTATTTATTACAATAAGAAAGGTGAAACGAACAATGTATGAAACTTGGAGCTCATCAACAAGACAAGAGCAACAATCTTCCTCATGTAGATGCTAGCTGTAAGATTTAGGAGTTAGATGTTAGTTATTTGATACTAGCACTCATCTAGAATAAAGTTGTAACAATCATGCTTATGAATTTTTGCTTTTGAGATCTATGCTTGGTAGAATAAGGTTGTATCAAACATACTTGTATATTATCAGTCTAACCCTTTTATTACTGCATATAGTTTAGTTGTAAAGCTAATAATTTTGGTTTGTATTAAGAGAATTAGCAAGCACAAAATAAATTTTGCTTATCTAAAACCTTGAGTTAATGGCTGTGTTTAGATGCAGGCTTATTATAGTGGCTTTTGAAAACTTGACCTTTAAAATATTTTAGCTTGTGAAATAAACTTTGTTTGCCAAACAGGCTTATTAAAGCTTTAATATAAGCTATAAGCTCAAGCTAATTGAAATAAGCTTATAGAAATAAGAAGAGCTTGTATATTGTTAAATTACTTATTACCTTGAGTTCTACTATTCTCTCCTTATTTTTATCTCATCTCTTTAGGTATTTTTCCCCCAGATAGTTAAACAATTTGTTGTTCATTCCACTCACCATCAAGACCTCCTTCTACAACTGAGAACAGAGAACTCATCACACGTTCACACAATCTAGTTCGGTCCTTGGTATATTGTACAAGAATAAAAATGATCGAGGTCTACTAATACAATGACATCCGAGTATTAAGTTTTGGTATCTATTAAATATGATGAAATTTGGGCACTAATTATAGACCTGAATCAATCTTTGTATGTTTATGAATGATAAACATGATCTTTAATAGTGCCCAATTTTCTACATTTTTAATAAATATCATGGCCTTCATCTACCAACACTAACCTTCATCGTCATCTTATTATGCACCTCAGTTTCAGCTTACAAAACCATCACCACCACCACAAACAACAACGAGATATACGAGTGTTTTAGGTACACTGAAGAACTCCTACTTGATAGTGAAGTTGTTGATGAGTGGCTCATGCAATATAATGTTCCAAGGGTCCAAGTCTAAGGGAATTTAAAGCTTGACGCAATAGTACTAACTATCAAAGCTCCTCAAGCTGAATAATCGGCCCATATCATTGAACCACAATTTGGTGAAATAACGTAGTTAAAGCCGAGTGAATCGAAGGAACTCTCAAGCCGAAGGCTTACCTGTTCAATTTAAGAAGAGCATAAACAAGCTTATTTATCTAATCAGTGTTAAGTGTTTCATACTTTTTGCATTAAACTTATTTTATAAAATTGTAGTTTGCTTAAACTAAAAAGAGCTAATAAGTCTTTAATTCAAATTATCATTTTTGTTCGTTCAAGTTATTAATTTAATCAGAATGACAAAAAATGGATAAATAAAACAAAATACTAATTGGCTAAGTATACTTACCTGAATCAATCTTTGTATGTTTATGAATGATAAACATGATCTTTAATAAATATCATGGCCTTCATCTACCAACACTAACCTTCATCGTCATCTTATTATGCACCTCAGTTTCAGCTTACAAAACCATCACCACCACCACAAACAACAACGAGATATACGAGTGTTTTAGGTACACTGAAGAACTCCTACTTGATAGTGAAGTTGTTGATGAGTGGCTCATGCAATATAATGTTCCAAGGGTCCAAGTCTAAGGGAATTTAAAGCTTGACGCAATAGTACTAACTATCAAAGCTCCTCAAGCTGAATAATCGGCCCATATCATTGAACCACAATTTGGTGAAATAACATAGTTAAAGCCGAGTGAATCGAAGGAACTCTCAAGCCGAAGGCTTACCTGTTCAATTTAAGAAGAGCATAAACAAGCTTATTTATCTAATCAGTGTTAAGTGTTTCATACTTTTTGCATTAAACTTATTTTATAAAATTGTAGTTTGCTTAAACTAAAAAGAGCTAATAAGTCTTTAATTTAAATTATCATTTTTGTTCGTTCAAGTTATTAATTTAATCAGAATGACAAAAAATGGATAAATAAAACAAAATACTAATTGGCCAAGTATACTTTACACTCAGCCATACACAACCGTTCCTCGGTTGGTTATAATATTTCTACTTTTCCTCCGTAGCTCGATGCGGATAAGAATAAACCACGTGATTTTTATTTTAACCAGTTTTTGATTCAATCTCGTACATCATCAGCACACTCGGGAATACTTTTGCCTAGAGCCGAGCAAATACACCCGAGAACCGACCCGAACCGACAAATCGATCGAACCAATCTTTTTCGGTTCGGTTTCAGTTTTGTATATTTATTTCGGTTTTTGTCGGTTTCTGTTCGATTCGGTTTTTGTTAATTTTTTTGGTTCGAAACCCGAAAACCGACCCAAACCGAGTTATTCGGTTCCGGTTTTGATATATATTTCTTGGTTCGATTCTCGGTTTGAGTTTTTCCTTTTTCGGTTTTCGGTCGGGTCGGTTTTGTCAGTTCGGGTCGGGTTTGACCCAATGCTCACCCCTACTTTTGTCATGCACAATCCCAATAAATTGATAACCGGGTGCGTTTGGTTCTGGTTTTGGAATGGAGTATGGGAATGGGGATGGGAATGGAAATGTTAGAAAGATGTTTGGTTGAGAAATATGGGTTTTAATATTGGGATTGAAACCCACAAATAAGGGTGACCCCATACTTGTCTATAATGGTGGGTTTAGAAATTTATCCTCATCCATCGCAACATATTATCAAACTCATACCAACAGTGATTCTTAATTGCAAACTAAACACCCTTTATGTTTCTAAAGATGAATCACTACCAAGAACTATGAGTATCTAAATTTACTTTATATTTGATAGCTTTAAAAACATTTTCACTATAGTGTTCTTAAAACCAAATCAGGATTTAATATAGAAAGGAAACTAATTCTGAAATATGGCTGAGCAGTACTAAACACAGTCTCAAATCAAAAGCTTACTTTGCGAACTAAACCTTCAAACAGAACCTAACTTGTTGAGTTTAGGTAGTTTAATCCAAGCTTACTTATCTAACTTATGCTAGTTTAGTTTTATCTTAAGTTATTAAAAGTTACTTTGTAGAATTGTGGCTTTGTTTATACTAAAATAAACCAATTAGTATTTAATTTAAATTATGCTTTTGGACTTATTTAAATTATTATTTAATCAAATAATAACTTAAAAAAAACCAACAAGCATAAATTAAAGAAACTACTAATCGGCTTTGTAAAGTTTAGACATAGCCGCCCATATACAATATTGTTCTTCCTTATTTATAATCGGGTTATTTACACATATAGGTAACGAACTTAGAAAAATTTTCCATGTTATGTAACGAACTGTCAAAAATATTAAGTTAAGTAACTAAACTTACTATAACCGTCAAAGTTAGTTAATTTACCGGGAACAAGTTTGGGCCCACAAGTCACGTCATCTCCAACGGATATAAACCACTATTACCACGTTTATCCCCTTTTTATTCACCCCTTTTTAACATAAACCCTAAAAAACTTAATCAAATTAAATCATAACAAAACACGAATACCATTCGAATTAAATCATGTCTTTTTTTCTTTATGAAGATAACTGCAAATGTGAGCGTCCAGCTATGGTGGTAACATCTTGGACACCCACCAACCCTGCTAGAAGATTCATTTGCTGCCAAAATCGTTGGATAAGTCTAGGATACGTTTTGTTTATACATTTCACAGTTTAATTGTTTAATATACCATTTTCTTTTGATCTTAGAAACCGGGTAGGGGGAAATGTGATTACTGGGATTGGTATGATCCGGAGCTGGATAATGTATGGTACAAGATGCACTTGTTTCATATGTATAGCAGATTGACTCCTAATCAAAGGCATGATCTTCAAACTGAAGGAAATCGTCAAAGAAAGATTGAAATGTTGGAGGCAGACTTGAAAAAAGCTTCGAAGCAAGTCACTTTCTGGAAGTCAAGCCTATGTGTTTTTGTACTTCTGGTTACTTTGCTTGCTGCACTGAAGTAGTTTAATTTTTAGGGTCAGATTGTGTGGGTTTTGGTGTAGTATAAGATTATGATTAGCTTAGGCAGTGTAGGTTTAACTGCCTTGTACACACAATCTATTTTATAAACTACTTTTCTTGAATGCGATTAAGATCTTCTATTTCTATCCTTGTTGTTAAATAAGTAGCATTGCATTGATAATTGATGGTTACAAGGGTTTTATTCTACACTGGTCTAAGTTGTACACTTAAACCAGTTACATTTGCACATAGTTGTAACCAAAAGCAATAGGAACAGAAGATGCTTTCAAAGCATCTTGTTTTTCCCTTGCCCTTTTGATCTTTTGGTCCTTTTTTCTCAAATGGTTTGACCCCAAATTCTTCTAATTTTTTCTTGCATGGTATGCCTAGTACCTGAACTCTTGCTTTAAAGGCCATTTTTTGCTCCTCTTTGGTTGTCAAATTTGAGCTTGGTTCCACCCTCTTTGCAGGCCCAAAATAATCACTTGCCTTGAATTCTTTGGGAAAATAATCCTCGCATGGCCATGGCCTTGCATCAAAATCAGATTCAGAGCTGTCACTGGAAATAGCAATGATTTCTGCACATGATTTGAGAAACATATGATATGAGATACTGAAATACATTCTCTATTGCAGTCAAAAAAGAAATTACCTTTCTTCTTGCTTGATGACATTTTTAGATGCTCTTGTTGGTTTCCTTTTGATTGCTGTATGTAATAGACATGGTGACTATTGCTATAAATAATACAATGCAGTCAAACTATATGAACATTGTGCAGTCAAATTGTGGCCATGAGTGTAATGGTAAAAGCAAGGTAAGCTTTTGCAGTTACTATGTGGTTAATATGATTTGCAAAAACTCACAAGCATAATAGTAATATTCTTATTTGACCATATACCTTTAATTGCACATGTTCCAAATGTGGTAGGTAACTGCATAATACATAATGCAAATACTTAATAAACTTAATAACACAATTATACATAAAGTAATTTGCATTAAACAAATCGTAAGTTATGGGGGACAATTACATAGTTTCATGGGTTCAACTTTAACAAAAGATGTGCCTTGGTTCATAGTTTAATACATCCACCATTAAACAAAAGATTACAACTTGATAATGCAAATAAACAACAGTTTTCAAGGTTAATCCACTGAGAATGCAGTATCTGGTGTTGAACCTTCACCATTTTCACCAAAGCCTGTTTTCTTCATTTTTTTTACCAAAGATCCTCTCTGATCTTCCCTTATTCTTGTGGTATATCCTCAAAGGATCATCATGAGCTTGCCTTTTTCTAACTTTCTTCTTGGGCTCAGGAACAGCAACTGCTTTGCCCTTGTTTGCTGCATCATCATTAGGGTCACAGGGTGCATCAACAACCTCTGGAATAAGCAAAGCATCATCTGCAGGTGGAGCATCCCTTATACCAACATATATAGATTCTTGAGTTTCAATTTGATCATTAACAGACACGTGTTCTCTGTTGTAAGGTTCTTGGTCAAATGATTCATCCTCTGACATATAGCATGAAGGATGTAACCCCATGTTCTTTTCCCATTCTACATGTTCTGCATGCTCATCTTGTTCCCTCTTAAGATCCTGCTCTTTCCATCTTTCCTCTTCTTCCAAAGTCAATCTCACAGCTTCTTCATCAAATGCTTCTTGTTCCAGTCTTTCTCTATCTAGAGCTGCTAACCTGTCTTCTTCTTGAATAAGCAAATCCTCCATATATTCATGATGCATATTCTTTCTAATTTCATCCTCATCCATAAACTAAAAAAAATTTACAAACATGGAGTAAATTACCAACACTTAAAAAAAAGTTAAATTTGCAAAGTTGTATGAAACATGCCATAGTCCTTTGTTGACCTCTGCCACCACCCCTTGATCCTCTGCCACCACCCCTTGCACCTCTTCCACCACCTCTTGCACCTCTTCTACCCCTTGATCCTCTGCCACCACCTCTGGCAGATGCATAAGTTGTGTAATCAGGATTGGTTGTGGTGTTAGATGCTCTTGTTGGCTTAGGTGGCTTTGGGACAGGTTCTTTCTTGCAACTTGATTTGTTGTGACCTCTTTCTTGACAGTTACTACATGTCATGATTCTTCCCCTTCTTGTTAATTGTGAGGTATTTTCATCTGGTGCAATGATCATCTTTTTCCTTGGCCTGCCTGGCATTGTTCTCATTAAGGGTGGTAGAAGTGGTGGATCTCTTATTCTTTTCCACATACTACTACCATAAACAGGCCTAATAGAAAATTAGTAAGCTTCAAACCATTTTTCTTGGCTATACCAATCATGTACTCCTTGAACTGGATCCCTATTCATGTGTTCATAAGCTGCCACAGCATGAATACAAGGTATTCCAGATAACTCCCACATCCCACACATGCATCTTTTCCTTGTCAAATTCACCCTATATGCTTGACTACCACTCCTCACTTCTAGTTCTTGAAACCCACTAGGAACAACATGCCAATATCTGTATAAATGAACAAGTGGTTAGTTAATAAAAAAACAGATGGAAATATATGCATAAGTCTTACTTGAGTTAAAATTGAATCATCTTGTCCAATCTTTTCCTTATAGATGGTGTAATGCTGTCTTCACAAAGCCTTGTAGTCCTATTCACAGCAACCAATCTTTGCATCACATACAATCTGATGTCCTCAAGCATTGTTAGTATTGGTTTTGTCCTTTGTACCAGAATGGCCCTATTGAAACTCTCACATATACCATTCTCAAAGTTAGGACACTTGCTGTCCAAACTGAAATCTGCTCCAACTGTTAGGGTTCCTCTGTAACAGGTAATCATATGCCTCTTGGTTGACAACCCTCATTTCTTCCATCTTTCAGTAGAACTTATCCTGCACAGATGTTGAAGCTGCTTGCCAAAACAATCTTTGTAATTCCACACCACTGAACTTCCTTTTAAAATTTGCAAATAAGTGTCTTGTGCACTTTTTATGCTCTGCATTAGGTAGGAAGTCACTCACTGCCCTTTCTAGACCCTGTTTAAGTACATGCAAATATATGAATATTTATTTAGGTAAATTACTTGAAATATACTTAAATAAGTTTATTACATACCTTGTGAGAATCTGAAATGATTGTGACACCATTACCCTGATGCAACTTGAGATCTTCACATACTAATCCCAAAATCCATTCCCAGTTTTCATAGTTCTCCACCTTCACAACAGCCCATGCTATTGGGTACATTTGATTATTTGCATCTCTCCCCATAGCTACAAGCAAGTCACCTCTACATTTGTGTTTCAGAAAACACCCATCCAATCCTATTACCTTTCTACAACCTGCAAACCAGCCATCTCTAACACCTTTGAAACATACATAAAATCTTCTAAAGTAATTATTTCCCGAAGATGTTTCTTCATCATCTAGTACACATGTGGTGCCTGGATTAGTATCAATGACAGCATTCCTATACTCCCATAATCTTGCATAATGTTCTTTCAAACCACCTTCATAGTCAAATAATGCCCTCTGTTTTGCTCTTTGGCATTACCCGACACTGACGTTGATATGATATTTTGTCCTAATTTGGGTTTGCATTTTTAACAAGGGTATGAATGGGTCTTCAATGAGTTCCTTGGCAAAATGGTGTGCTATCCATTTGTAGGTCACCAAGCTTCCTAAGTTATAATTCCTAGAACATTTGTGTTTAGGTTTTAAGGATTTGATTTGGAAGGAATTCTCAGTTGACATCCAAGAAGCAAACAGTCTAAATCCACAAACATCTTTTTCCTTATCACTTGACTTAACAGCTTCTCTTTTAATCCTACCCTTTTTAAGAACCTTTGCAGATGACTTAGAACTACCCTCCCCATCTTTAGAAGTACCCTCACCATCTTTAGAAGTACCCTCCCCATCATTTAACTTCCTATGTAGAGATCTTTTTTTTAAAGTTGCAGCCCCTGCACATCTACCTGCTTCTACATCCCTACCACAATAAACTAACAACTACTTCCAATCATTTCTTTCAAACCACAGTTGATACCCATTGTGGACACCATAATTGGCTAAAGCAAGTTTTAGTTGTTCATTTGACTCAAATCTCATACCTAGTACAGGTTCCATTTTATCCCAATCATGTGTAGGATCATGCCTAGGATAAATAATATGTGGCTTAGCTTTGTACTTAGGATCTACAGGATCTGGGTCATCTAAAACTTCTATTTCATTTACATTCACTGGTTCATCAATGAAACCCTTAAATTCACCACTATTAGAGCACCATTTATTAAGAAATGGGTCTTTTGTAAACACATTCTTAATTTCGATATTTTCATCACCTTCATGAAAGAATTCTACATCACCTAAGTCTTCCTCTTCATCACTAGAACAATAATAATCACTAGACTCATATTGTTGGGAAATATGCTAAGTCAGAATTCTGCTGATGGATTCTACTGATGGATTCTGCTGAAGAGCTGGAATATGCTGAAGATACTTTCTGCGGAAGAATAGTTTCTGCTTAGTGTGTTTCTGCGGATATAAATAAACCGCGTATTTTGTATTTTAATTAGGATATGCATGAGTTTTAGTTAGGATATAAATAAACTTGTTTATAGATTATACGTTTCTTGTGAAACGGTTTAGGGTTAGAGTTCCTTGTCTATAAAAGGAACATCTTATTATATTTTATGTACGAGTTTGAAAAACAAGTTTTAGCTTTATAAAAGATCCATAGAGGATCAAAGAGTTCTTAGTATTATGTGTTATTACTTGTGTTTGTTTCCGCTTTAGAATACAAGTATTGGAGACTTTCTTTTAGTGTGTTTGTGATTACATAAACATTGCTAACGATCAATGTGTGCTCAAAGATCTATCAAGGTCTTAGATTCAACAAGTGGTATCAGAGCCTCGGGAGAGTCTCTGTGATACTAAGAACATCACCTTCTTACACACACACAACCAAAACAACCAACCATCATGCCTGGATCTGACAATGAGACAGATGTTACACTCAGNATGCCAAAAACCATTCCCAGTTTTCATAGTTCTCCACCTTCACAACAGCCCATGCTATTGGGTACATTTGATTATTTGCATCTCTCCCCATAGCTACAAGCAAGTCACCTCTACATTTGTGTTTCAGAAAACACCCATCCAATCCTATTACCTTTCTACAACCTGCAAACCAGCCATCTCTAACACCTTTGAAACATACATAAAATCTTCTAAAGTAATTATTTCCAGAAGATGTTTCTTCATCATCTAGTACACATGTGGTGCCTGGATTAGTATCAATGACAGCATTCCTATACTCCCATAATCTTGCATAATGTTCTTTCAAACCACCTTCATAGTAAAATAATGCCCTCTGTTTTGCTCTTTGGCATTGCCCAACACTGACATTGATATGATATTTTGTCCTAATTTGGGTTTGCATTTTTAACAAGGGTATGAATGGGTCTTCAATGAGTTCCTTGGCAAAATGGTGTGCTATCCATTTGTAGGTCACCAAGCTTCCTAAGTTATAATTCCTAGAACATTTGTGTTTAGGTTTTAAGGATTTGATTTGGAAGGAATTCTCAGTTGACATCCAAGAAGCAAACAGTCTAAATCCACAAACATCTTTTTCCTTATCACTTGACTTAACAGCTTCTCTTTTAATCCTACCCTTTTTAAGAATCTTTGCAGATGACTTAGAACTACCCTCCCCATCTTTAGAAGTACCCTCACCATCTTTAGAAGTACCCTCCCCATCATTTAACTTCCTATGTAGAGATCTTTTTTTTAAAGTTGCAGCCCCTGCACATCTACCTGCTTCTACATCCCTACCATAATAAACTAACAACTGCTTCCAATCATTTCTTTCAAACCACAGTTGATACCCATTGTGGACACCATAATTGGCTAAAGCAAGTTTTAGTTGTTCATTTGACTCAAATCTCATACCTAGTACATGTTCCATTTTATCCCAATCCTGTGTAGGATCATGCCTAGGATAAATAATATGTGGCTTAGCTTTGTACTTAGGATCTACAGGATCTGGGTCATCTAAAACTTCTATTTCATTTACATTCACTGGTTCATCAATGAAACCCTTAAATTCACCACTATTAGAGCACCATTTATTAAGAAATCGGTCTTTTGTAAACACATTCTTAATTTCGATATTTTCATCACCTTCATGAAAGAATTCTACATCACCTAAGTCTTCCACTTCATCACTAGAACAATAATAATCACTAGACTCATATCCCTCTTCTGTGTGTATGGCTTCAGTGTTGTTCCAACATTCTAAAGCATCTTCATCAAGATGTTCAGCATACAAATCAACTACCCATTTTGATTCATAAGCACATGTTAAAAATGCCTGAACATCATCATCATTGATAATCTCCTTAATACCTATACTTAATGGGGTTCCTACTTTGCAATAATAAAGTCTCCTAAGGGGAGTATGGACTAAATGCCTAACTACATCAAATAGTTGAACATATGACATACCTTTAAAGTTAATGTCCGTAATTTGCTTCTCATCGTAATTCATATAAGCAAACGGTTTAATTGTAAATAGCCCCTCATGTTTTAGGTTCACTGTGAAAGGTCGATTCTTGTCGGGTTTACCTTTACCCATGATGATTATTACATGGATTGGATAATTAGGGTTTCTGAATTTTGGGAATTAAGGTTAATCGTAATTGGGGATTAGGGTTCATGAAAATTGGGGGAAAACGCTTTTTTTAATAAAGTGTGTGTAAACGTTACAAGTTATGGTCAAAAAAGAGGGTCAAACAATAGTAACCGGCTAATCCGGTTCCAAGTTGAAACATTGGGTAAAATTACCTAACTTTAACGGTTTTTGAAAGTTTAGTTACTTAACTTAATATTTTTGACAGTTCGTTACATAACATGGAAAATTTTTCTTAGTTCGTTACCTATATGTGTAAATAACCATTTATAATCTTCTTTCTTTACACTTTTCTTCTGTAGGTTGATGTGGGATAGTCAAACACCACCTGATTTATTTGTGATTCACTCCACTTCCTTTTGAATACATGTAAGTATGTAACTTCTCGTACACAGGGGCGGATCTACGTTGAACACAGGGTATGCACGTGCATACCCTGTGTAAATTCTGAGTAGTGTAAAATATTTTGGTTTTTCCCGAAAGTGACTATAAAATACATTGAAAATTTATAAGTGCATACCCTCAGAAATGCAAGAAAATTTTAAGTGCATACCCAAATCTAACTCACCCTTGTTTAATTGAAAAGAAAAAAAGAAACCATTGTAGTTCTGAGTTTGAGCAGGTCAATAAGGGATGAAGAAGAAGAAGGAGGCGACCAAGTATTAGGGATATGTGAAAATGTGAAATCAGTTTTATGTTAAGTTGCCTAGCCCAGTTGTAGGCCCATACCATTCTAATCTAAATTATAATTTTCTTCTTTTTTTTAGCATTATACTCATTTTTTCTTTTTTATCCCTGGGTTATGTTTTCTATCGGAGTAAAAAGACAAATTTTTATTTAGGATTTCACAATTATGATTTCAAATACATTTTACTTTAATACTTTTGATTTATTTGTCATAAATTGTTTGATGAATGCGTCATAAATTGTTGTTATATTGATACATTGTTTAAATGTTTTAGGTTTGTTATTTTTTGGTATTGAAAAGTAAAATTGTAAGTGTGAGATTGTGAGCGTGTTATTTTAATACCAATTAGTCACTAGCTTTTTTTCATATTGTTGATGATTATTTATAGTTGTCTTTGTTTATTGATTAAGGCTTAAGAAGCTTACTCCATGTTATTATAAAACACGAAGCTTTACTTTTGATCTTATTCCATTAACAGCAATATCAAATCGATTTGGTTGAACTAAGTCTCAATTAACAAAAACGGGACTCGAAAACCCGACCCGAAAACGTAACCCGGAAACAATTTATCAATAACTTTACTAAAAAGCGTGCATACCCTGCTAGGAATTCCTAGATCCGCCACTGGTCGTACATATATTATTAGTAACATAACGCACGATCCCAAGAAAAGCTAATATTGATAACCACTTGACAAATAATATTTCAAAAGATGAATCACTACCAAGAACCAAGAGTATCTAAATGTGACGCTTTTAAAACATTTGCACGCAATGTTCCTAAAACCAAATCAAATTTTGGTTTAAAAAGGAAACCAAATCTGACTGAGCCGAACTAACGCTCAATTCAGAAGCTTACTTCTCAAACTAAATGTTGAAACCAAAGCTAACTTGATCAGTTAAAGTAGCTCAATCCAAGCTTACTTAACAATCGAGTCTTTAACTCTTCAATCTCGTCTAGACTTTGAGAAGCGATCAACATATCATCTACAAATAGAAGAAGATATACGAAGGACCCATCTTGTAGCTTTTTCAAATAGACACAATGGTCATATTTGCTTCTTGTGTACTTCGACTCCAACATAAACTTATCAAATCGCTTGTACCACTGTCTTGGGGATTGCTTCAATCCGTACAACGATTTATGAAGTTTGCATACTTCATGCTCTTTTCCAGCAACTTTGAATCCTTCTGGCTGAACCATATAGATTTCCTCTTCCAAGTCTCCATGTAGAAATGCAGTCTTCACATCCATCTGAACTAGTTTCAAGTCCAACCGTGCTACCAAAGCCAACAAAATTCTAATAGAGGAATGCTTTACCACTGGAGAAAAAACTTCATTGTAATCAATTCCCTCTTTCTGAGCGTAGCCTTTAGCTACCAATCTTGCTTTGTAGCGAACATCATCTTGGCTAGGAAATCCTTCTTTCTTTGCATACACCCATTTGCATCCAATTGCCTTCTTCCCTTTTGGGAGGTTGGTTAACTCCCATGTCTGATTCTTCTCAAGAGACTGCATTTCTTCGCTCATGGCAATCCTCCACTTCTCGCTCTCTGAGTCTCGAACCGCTTCAGAGTAAGTAGTAGGAACATCATCAGCTGCAATTGAAGATGCACAAGCCACCATATCATTAAGGCGAGCAGGCCTTTTAGTGTTTCTTTTGGGCTTGCTGGTAGCAATTGATTCATGTTGTTGTTGTGGAGGTTCTTCGGTTTGAACCTCCTCTTCTTCATAACCTCCTTCTACCACAAGAGAATCATCTCTATCATCTGGTACAATTATTCTTTCAAACTCCACCTTTTTGGGAGTTCCATCTATCTGCTTAGCATTCACCTTCTTCAACATGGTAGATTCATTAAAGGTGACATCCCTGCTAAAGATCGTCTTCTTCATCTCTGGACACCATAGACGATAGCCTTTGATTCCAGAGGTAATCCCCATGAACAATTCTTTCTTTGCTCTGGGATCCAACTTTGATTCCTTCACATGATAATATGCAGCGGAACCAAAAACATGCAAGGAATCATAATCCGTAGCAGGTCTTCCATACCATTTCTCAAATGGTGTTTTCCCATCAATAGCAGTAGATGGCAAACGATTAACGAGGTGACACGCATATGTCACAGGTTCAGCCCAAAATTCTTTACCCAACCCAGCATGGGATAACATACACCGAACTTTCTCCAGCAAGGTTCGGTTCATGCGTTCTGCCACCCCGTTCTGTTGTGGTGTATGCCTGACAGTGAAGTGTCTGACAATGCCTTCGTCTTCACAAAATTTTGTGAACTGATCATTTTTATACTCTCCGCCATTATCTGTTCGGAGATGTTTGATCTTTCTGCACGTCTGAGTTTCCATCATCTTTTTCCATTTGATGAACACTCCTAACACTTCATCCTTTGTCTTCAACGTGTACACCCAAACTCTTCAAGAAACGTCATCAACAAAGGTCACATAGTAGTGTCTCCCTCCTAAAGAGCTTGTCTTTGAGGGACCCCATACATCAGAATGGACATAATCCAAGATACCTTGTGTCTTGTGGATAGCTGTCTCAAATTTCACCCTTGTTGTCTTCCCGTTGATGCAATGCTCACAGAGATCCAACTTACATGAACTAACTCCTTTCAATAATCCTTGCTTTATGAGCAAATTCAATGATTTCTCTCCTGCATGTCCTTTAGAGGATCATCATGATCAAGTTGCCCTTATGGGCATCTCTCAGGTACAAAATTGTGTGTTTGGTTGTAGTGTCAAATATAATGAGCTTAAAGAATCATATGATGAATTGAAACCACAATATAATGAGTGTTATAAAGAACTTGAGGCATACAAAAATGGTTTAAGGACTTTAGAAAAACAAAAAATTTGGTTTCAAAAGAATCAGGCTACTTATGAAGAGAAAATAAGTGTGTTAAAAAGAGATTTAAAATGTGCACAAGATGAGTTAATATACATTAAGAAAGTAAATGCTAAATTAGAATCTGACAACCAAGTACTTAAAGAGGAGCTAGATAAGGAAATAGCTACACACAAACAATGGTTGATATCAGGTGATAATTTAGCTAGCTGTTTATATAGTTGTCAAGCTGTAAATTCTGGAATAGGTTTAGGTTTCAAAAAGTATGTTGGTTTAGAAGCTAGGAATGACCTTGGTAGGACCACACCAGCAGGTTTAGCTAATTATGTTAAAGAAGGATCATTACATGTTGTGCCTGGACCTATAAGAGGAGAACACATGCCCATTGACCTTTCCACCACTGTAGACTTTGATGGATCACATCATTTTTATGGCAAAAAGTCAAGTGACTTGCCTGACCCTAATTTAAACACTGCTGACTTTGTCTCTTGTTCTACCAGTGACATGTCTTCTGACCAAGGGTCTACTTCCTATACAAGTTGTGATTCAAGTGACAAGTCAGACCTTCCCAAGACCTCACCCAAGCCTTCACCCAAGTGTCCATACAAGCCTGTTAGAGTTGCTGCTGATGATTTAAAGTCAAAGACAGTTTCCTCTAAAGACTTGTTATTTAATTCTTTGCCAAACAATAATTTTAATTCTGTTAAAAACAATTCTGTCAATGTTTGTGGTTTGAATGCTTTTCATGGAACATCTTTCACTATTAATAAATCTTCTAAAAAGAAGAAATGTTTTGTTTGTGGAAGTAAATCTCACTTGATTAAGGATTGTAATGTTTATGAGCAAAGAATGGGTGTTTGTGCTAAGAAACCTAGACCAGTGTGGAAACCTGTCCATGATATACCATCTTATGTTCCACAAGCAACTCA
>LBNU01011777.1:94530-106466 GCA_014162995.1 Artemisia annua | reverse complement strand
ACATCTTTATCTTTTACCTTTCTGCAAGAAATTTTGCATCTAGTGGATCATCAAGACTTACTGACTCTCTATGATTTGGTTCTGAAGTATTATGCTTCTCATACTTCTACATTTGCTGGATTATATCTTTTGGGTGATCTTAGAGTACTTATGGATTCTACTTCTCCTGATGGTACTGGTTATGAAGTCTGGAAGAATAATCATAAGTGGAAGGTTTTAAGTTGGAAATTTTACCCTCTTCCTTATGTTCATGTTTTGGAGACTACAACTGGTATAAGGGTCATAATGTTCATTGATAAGGATTATCCTTTATCTGTGCCTTTAATGGAGAAGATGCTTTTACACAAGTTGGAGATTCCTCCTGATCCAGTTGGGAATGCTAGATTGTTTGCTGAATCTCTGATTAGATTGTTCAAGAGCAGGATCAGGCTTGCCAGAGCTGTTTGATGGTATTTTGTTGTATCTTTGTTTTGTTTTTCTTATTATTCTTACTTAGTAAAAAAATACTAACTTTGTTGTACATTTGTTTTATGGTAATCAACTTACCATGATGTTGTCCGTTACATCAAAAAGTTGGCTAGTCCAAAGGGTACAACTTTGTTAAAGACATGACAAATCTGTTGATAGTTGTAATAGTTTGCTCAAAACTATTGGGTACTCAACTCACCCATGCTTCACAGCTGAGAGTTGAATGGTTTTCAATTGACCATGGATTTTTCCTTTTTGGATTCCAAATAATTGACTAGCCCACAAGGATATGGCTTGTGGTAAAGGCAGTGGAACACCATATTTGGTAATCAATTCACCAAAGGTGATTTATTCAACCTAAGAATTGGCTAGTCCTGAGCAAACGGCTACAGGTAAAGATAACTCAAATCCGTTTATAGTTGATGATTTACTAAAAATCATATGGTTATCAATGTACCATAGTTCCTGAACTTAAACATTTGGCTACTCCAGTAGTGATAGCTATTGGTAAAGAGACATCAAATCCATTATTTTCAATAATTCACCTCTCACAGGAGTTAACACACCTGGATGTGATGAGAATAGTATGAAACTAATATGTTTTGATGTACATTATGTCATTTGTTGCTGCAAAGATATGGAGTATACAGTTTGGTCACTCATAGAGATGTGGATATTTTGAGTCTTTGCTGCTAATGTTCAATCTCAATCCTCTTATTCTGCTGATGTTAAGATCTATCAAGAATCTTGAACTTAACCAGGTCAAATTCAAGATTAGGGGAGGATTGTTGGGAATTATGCTAAGTCAGAATTCTGCTGATGGATTCTACTGATGGATTCTGCTGAAGAGCTGGAATATGCTGAAGATACTTTCTGTGGAAGAATAGTTTCTGCTTAGTGTGTTTCTGCGGATATAAATAAACCGCGTATTTTGTATTTTAGTAAGGATATGCATGAGTTTTATTAGGAGAAGATAATGCATATCTTTGATAGTTTATAGATTATACGTTTCTTGTGAAACGGTTTAGGGTTAGAGTTCCTTGTCTATAAAAGGAACATCTTATTATATTTTATGTACGAGTTTGAAAAACAAGTTTTAGCTTTATAAAAGATCCATAGAGGATCAAAGAGTTCTTAGTATTCTGTGTTATTACTTTTGTTTGTTTCCGCTTTAGAATACAAGTATTGGAGACTTTCTTTTAGTGTGTTTGTGATTACATAAACATTGCTAACGATCAACGTATGCTCAAAGATCTATCAAGGTCTTAGATTCAACACATATCCCTCTTCTGTGTGTATGGCTTCAGTGTTGTTCCTACATTCTAAAGCATCTTCATCAAGATGTTCAGCATACAAATCAACAACCCATTTTGATTCATAAGCACATGTTAAAATGCATGAACATCATCATCATTGATAATCTCCTTAATACCTATCCTTAATGGGGTTCCTACTTTGCAATAATAAAGTCTCCTAAGGGGAGTATGGACTAAATGCCTAACCACATCAAATAGTTGAACATATGACATACCTTCAAAGTTAATGTCCGTAATTTGCTTCTCATCGTAATTCATATAAGCAAACGGTTTAATTGTAAATAGCCCCTCATGTTTTAGGTTCACTGTGAAAGGTCGATTCTTGTCGGGTTTACCTTTACCCATGATGATTATTACATGGATTGGATAATTAGGGTTTCTGAATTTTGGGAATTAGGGTTAATCGTAATTGGGGATTAAGGTTCATGAAAATTGGGGGAAAACGTTTTTTTAATAAAGTGTGTGTAAACGTTACAAGTTATGGTCAAAAAAGAGGGTCAAACAATAGTAACCGGCTAATCCGGTTCCAAGTTGAAACATTGGGTAACATTACCTAACTTTAACGGTTTTTGAAAGTTTAGTTACTTAACTTAATATTTTTGACAGTTCGTTACATAACATGAATAATTTTTCTTAGTTCGTTACCTATATGTGTAAATAACCCTTTATAATCTTTCTTTCTTTACACTTTTCTTCTGTAGCTCGATGTGGGATAGTCAAACACCACCTGATTTATTTGTGATTCACTCCACTTCCTTTTGAATACATGTAAGTATGTAACTTCTCGTACACAGGGGCGGATCTACGTTGAACACAGGGTATGCACGTGCATACCCTGTGTAAATTCTGAGTAGTGTAAAATATTTTGGTTTTTCCCGAAAGTGACTATAAAATACATTGAAAATTTATAAGTGCATACCCTCAGAAATGCAAGAAAATGTTAAGTGCATACCCAAATCTAACTCACCCTTGTTTAATTGAAAAGAAAAAAAGAAACCATTGTAGTTCTGAGTTTGAGCAGGTCAATAAGGGATGAAGAAGAAGAAGGAGGCGACCAAGTATTATGGATATGTGAAAATGTGAAATAAGTTTTATGTTAAGGTGCCTAGCCCAGTTGTAGGCCCATACCATTCTAATCTAAATTATAAATTTCTTATTTTTTTTAAGCATTATACTCATTTTTTCTTTTTTATCCTTGGGTTATGTTTTCTATCGGAGTAGAAAGACAAATTTTTATTTAGGATTTCACAATTATGATTTCAAATACATTTTACTTTAATACTTTTGATTTATTTGTCATAAATTGTTTGATGAATGCGTCATAAATTGTTGTTATATTGATACATTGTTTATATGTTTTAGGTTTGTTATTTTGAGGTATTGAAAAGTAAAATTGTAAGTGTGAGATTGTGAGCGTGTTATTTTAATACCAATTAGTCACTAGCTTTTTTTCATATTGTTGATTATTATTTATAGTTGTCTTTGTTTATTGATTAAGGCTTAAGAAGCTTACTCCATGTTATTATAAAACACGAAGCTTTACTTTTGATCTTATTCCATTAACAGCAATATCAAATCGATTTGGTTGAACTAAGTCTCAATTAACAAAAACGGGACTCGAAAACCCGACCCGAAAACGTAACCCGAAAACAATTTATCAATAACTTTACTAAAAAGCGTGCATACCCCGCTAGAAATTCCTAGATCCGCCACTGGTCGTACATATATTATTAGTAACATAACGCACGATCCCAAGAAAAGCTAATATTGATAACCACTTGACAAATAATATTTCAAAAGATGAATCACTACCAAGAACCAAGAGTATCTAAATGTGACGCTTTTAAAACATTTGCACGCAATGTTCCTAAAACCAAATCAATTTTTGGTTTAAAAAGGAAACCAAATCTGGCTGAGCCGAACTAAACGCTTAATTCAGAAGCTTACTTCTCAAACTAAATGTTGAAACCAAAGCTAACTTGTTCAGTTAAAGTAGCTCAATCCAAGCTTACTTAACAAAGTTATTTTAAGGGGTGTTTCGAATGATTCATAACATTGTCTGTTTATATAAACTAGACGAGTACCCGTGCATAGCAACGAGATTTTATAGCGACAGATAGTTTACTGATAAAAAAAAGTTTATAGGTTATAAACGAAAAATAATAAAAGTTTGAAGATTTGGGAATTAAACATAATGTTTTGAAACCCGGTTCGACCCGGGTGGTTCAACTGGTTGAACTGTTCCGGTCAAAAAACGGGTTTCAAGCGTCCCAGGTCAACCCGGTTTGTGTTTTAATTGGTTGTATTTAATTTGGTAGATATGTTTTTAATTGGTTGTACAATATGAATAAATCATTGTACTTTTAAGTAATGGATAATGTTTTGAAACCCGGTTCGACCCGGGTGGTTCAACTGATTGAACCGTTCCGGTCGTAAAATGGGTCGATTTAAACTGGGTCAACGTGCTAGGTTGGGTCGAAAATGGGTCAAATTAAACTGGGTCAACACGCCGGGTTTGAAGCGTCCCGGGTCAACCCGATTTGTGTATGAATTGGTTGTATTTAATTTGGTAGATATGCTTTAATTTGGTTGTACAATGTGAATAAATAATTGTACTTTTAAGTATTGGGATGTTTTAATAAGAGTATTAATTAAATTTCACTTTCTCTCTCATTTGACCATTGTTGAAAACTCAACATTTCACTTTTGACCATTTTTCCTTTATAAGTAGTAGAGATATAGAGATAGCTCATTATCTTATTATCTTGTTACCATAAAGAGTGTTTCAAGTAAACCAGTTGGAGGGAGTTCCTCTCAAGTTGAAAAATCAACTTGAGTCAAGTTGAGTGATTGTAAGCCATTGGAGTTAATCCAATGGCCCAAATCAAAAGAAGTTCTTTTGATTTGGGTCATTGGATTAACTCCAATGGCNTTGTATTTAATTTGGTAGATATGCTTTAATTTGGTTGTACAATGTGAATAAATAATTGTACTTTTAAGTATTGGGATGTTTTAATAAGAGTATTAATTAAATTTCACTTTCTCTCTCATTTGACCATTGTTGAAAACTCAACATTTCACTTTTGACCATTTTTCCTTTATAAGTAGTAGAGATATAGAGATAGCTCATTATCTTATTATCTTGTTACCATAAAGAGTGTTTCAAGTAAACCAGTTGGAGGGAGTTCCTCTCAAGTTGATTTTTCAACTTGACACAATCCTAGTCCAAACCAGTTTTACAATTGTAGGATTACAAAAAATTATTTTTATAAAAAAAGTTTTGAGTTAGGCTACTTTAGATTCCACCACTATTGTCCTTCTTGATGCTTACAATTTTGATGAGTGGCTCTATGTTACAAGAAATACGAAGCCCATGATGCAAGCTCGACAATGTTCTCAAAACCAAATCACGATTTGATATAAAAATGAAATTGGGCATGCTTGGTTCAAAGTCAATAATAGTAATGAAAAAGGCAAAGAGAATACTAAGGAATATAATGAGCATTCCTTATGTCATTAATGTTGCTTGGTACAAACAATACATACATCACAAATCTACAATTTGTAGGGTAATGAATACCATAACTCCCAATTTGTAAAGTAATGGCTCATTACCTTGTTTAAGGGAATGGTCCGTTGCATTATTGTACACCAAGGCCCAAGCCTCATTAATAATTTCTTTTCTCTTTCCTTACCCCTTATACCTCTAACCAAGCATGCCAGCTAACTAAGCTGAACTAAACGATCAAACCAAATCTTACTTGTTGGATTAAAGAAACTAAAAACAAGCTAACTTTCTAGTTAAACTTTGTTTTTTTATAATAGCAGCGATACATACAAATACAATCTCACACTTATAATTTTACATTTTTACCTACTTATTTCAAGGAGTTTGTCATTAACTTTTATTTTATAAAATTGTCGATATGTTTAAACATTAAATATCTAATCACCTACTCTTTAATAATAAACCTAAATAACAATTATTATATATTTAAAGACAAGATATTTAAATCTCTGTAATTTAAGCAAAGCCTATGAAATGTAATACCACTCTCTTCCTTTTTTTTTAATGGTAAATCCACAAAACTTTCTTTTTTCAAAATAATAATAATAATAATAATAATAATAATAATAATAATAATAATAATAATAATAATAATAATAATAATAATAATAATAATAATAATAATAATCATCCACAAAATAACTTGTCATTAATAAAATTTATTCTAGTCAATTAGCTATTATCTTTTTTTCCGGTGTGTGGTGATCACTTATAGAATGTCGATCATCTCTATTTTTCTTGTGGGATGGCTCGAGAGCTTTGGAGGTTACTAGCTAGATGGTGTGATTTGGATATCCCGGGTGTGGCTAGCATTGCGGAGTGGTTTTCGTGGGTTGATGCTTGTAAGGTGACAAAGACGGCTAGATATATTCCGGATGGTGTAGCAGCTATTTGATGTGGTCTATATGGAATTTCCGTAATGCTTTACTCTTTTCTGATTGTAAGCCTAAAAAGGCGACTTTATGGGATCTACTATTTCTCAAGCGTTCTTATGGATTTCATCTAGAAATCCTAAGTTGCGTCTTAGTTGGATAGATTGGTTAGGTAATCCCATAGATAATGTCTCTTAGTTGTTTTTTGTTCTAGCTTTTTGCTAATTTTATATAAAGCCGCCGTTTAAAAAAAATTAAAAAAAAAAAAAAAATAGCTATTATCTTTTTAAATTCACATCTTTCTATCAACGTGTGGTGCATCATTTTGTGAAAAGTTCTTTTATAAAATTTTTGCGGATGTNGTGGGTTGATGCTTGTAAGGTGACAAAGACGGCTAGATATATTCCGGATGGTGTAGCAGCTATTTGATGTGGTCTATATGGAATTTCCGTAATGCTTTACTCTTTTCTGATTGTAAGCCTAAAAAGGCGACTTTATGGGATCTACTATTTCTCAAGCGTTCTTATGGATTTCATCTAGAAATCCTAAGTTGCGTCTTAGTTGGATAGATTGGTTAGGTAATCCCATAGATAATGTCTCTTAGTTGTTTTTTGTTCTAGCTTTTTGCTAATTTTATATAAAGCCGCCGTTTAAAAAAAATTAAAAAAAAAAAAAAAATAGCTATTATCTTTTTAAATTCACATCTTTCTATCAACGTGTGGTGCATCATTTTGTGAAAAGTTCTTTTATAAAATTTTTGCGGATGTATCATCCCTCATTAATTCTCGACCATCCCACATCGAGTTGATGGTTAGACGTGCATAGTCCAACCTGAAGGGAGTTTAATGCTCAACGCAATAGCAAGTTATGAAAGTCCCAGTTTTGTAAAAAAAAAATATATAAAACGATGTCGACTAATATAAGAACCTTTTTTAGTACGAAATATATTCAATAATAAATATGCTAATATCACTTTGTTTACATATTACGATGACAAATTAGAAATTCCAAAACACGTTACAATATAAACCTCAAACATGACTTTGAACCACTTCAATCTTTAAGCTTGAACTTGAACAGCTGCATCTGGACTAGGAACACTTTACTTGTAATTCAACTCTTTAACTCGAATATTGGACTAACTTGATTCAATCTTGAATTTTTGGGTGTGACGTCGAAGTAAAATACGCTCACACATGATGTCACCACATCGATACATTGGCATGTTAATCGTCTCCTTTAATTTCAATGAAAGGTCCGTAGGATTTAGGCTCACCTCATTCGAATTTCTTCATGTAAACAAATCCCAATTGGTCACCAAAAGCTAGTTTACTTCGTTGGATATTTTCATCATCCTCATCACCTTCGAAAATATTTTTTTCATCATCAATATCCACTTCTTCTTCCACTTGCAAAATCGTCATAAACAAGGGGACTAACATATTACAGTACATAATTATTGAATAGAATTAGATTTAATTAAAATTTTGTTCTTTTATGAAAAAAGAAAATATTTGGTCAAGCATATCAATATAACTTTTAATTCGCTCTTTCCGCTATACCATATTAATCTTTTTTTTTAACATTTTATATTCTTGACTATTTTATCAGATATCATTAGTAGTCATATGGAGTCCGATTCAACAAGCATTTCCATTAGAGAAGACACGCAACCACAACCGGCCACCGTCTTCAATCTACCGTACGTTCCGTTATCATTATGTTTCGTGTTCACGTTCATAATTCATTTTTTCTTGTTTTTGATTGAGATACGTGTTTTTATATATGATTAGATCTAATGTTTGCCTTTTTTGTTTTTCAGGGTGCAAAAGTTCTATTCTCATTTATTCATCATGAGTTGCTCCTTTAAGATTATCCTAGTAATGATTCCCACAATGTGCGATACGAGGAAAAAATCTTCTATTGAATTGAATCATCCATTTATGATCATATCGATTGTTACAACATTTGTGGCCGTACTAACATCTCTGGTTACAATCTTTGCAAAATACTACTTGAAAATCTCTTGGATGTGGTATATCAGTTTAACAATCGTAAAATGCATTGGATTATTCGGGATGTATGCGGCAAATTTGTCACTTGTTATGGTAGCAGTTGTCCCTCCAAACTATAACTCGATAGGATATATGTTGGGTTCAGTGGCGGCCCTGAGGATTTGAGTACCCAGTGCGAGCCAAGAAAAAAATGCCCCTAACTCCTACCAAATTTTCTTTTTTATAAAGTATCAGATATAAAAATAATAAAACTATAAATTATTAAAAAGGATATAAACTTTGCTTGTATACATGTTTAGTACCTGAACTATTATATATTTATATTTTAGACATTCATATTTATATATATATAACACTTTTACATTATATATATAATATATAGTAAAAATTTTCAAAAAGTTTGTGCCCCGTTCGAAAACGTGCCCTGTGCGGGAATCGGGTTTGCACCCCCTCCGGGCCTCCCCTGGTTGGGTTACTTGGGTATGCAATTGCATATTACTTTCTTTGGCATTTGGATAATACAGTAGATAGCGATGGCAATTATTTTCATAAGATTTTTTGTTTGGGACTATTTTATTTACCTCTTTCCCTTATGTTGGTGTTTTTCCTCCCTGATAACCTCCACTGGATCATGTTTTCAATAGTAGTAGTCTTCAGTTGTTTGGAAACAACCACGAACAGTATTTATTACAATAGGAAATGTGAAACGAACAATGTATGAAACTTGGAAGCTCATCAACAAGACAAGAGCAACGAGCTTCCTTGTGTAGATGCTAGCTGTAAGATTTAGGAGTTAGATGTTAGTTATTTGATACTAGCACTTATCTGGTATAAAGTTGTAATAATCATGCTTATGAATTTTTGTTTTTGAGATGAATAAGGTTGTATCTAGCATACTTGTATATTATCTATCGGCTCTAAGTATGATACCGGTCATCTTATTCTTTCGATGGTCAATCAATCTGCCCCTTAAAGTTGCCAAACATAACTAAATAAGCAATTGTGATAAAGTGGTTTGCACATTATTTTGCAAAACAATCTATTGTCCTTTTGTATTGCAAAGTGTTAAAAGTGATTGTCTTAATATGCTTAAAGTACAAAATACTACAACTTATGAGAATCATGTAGAAACATATTTAGAAATGAAAAACACATGTACAAAATAGTTTGTATATAAGTTTAAGCTATGAGTCAAAAACTTAAATCAGTGACATAAACTTTTGTTGTATGATAACATTGGGGAACCAAAAGAAGCTAAATTCATTTGTTATTGTCCAAGTTATACTACATCAGCAATCTAACGCTTTTATTACTGCATATAGGTTAGTTGTAAATCTTATAATTTTGGTCATGTGTGGATGATAAGTCGTACTTAAGGAAACGATAAAGTGAGTATTTTTTGATGATGTGGAGTTGATTTGGCGAGGGAAACCCATCACCACACACAGACACATTTCACACTTGCGTAAGGGTGTATGCATGTGAGTTGTCTTCCCGTAAAGTGGTTGAAGTAATATCTTAAGTTTACAAAAAAATAATAATAATAATAATAATAATAAATAAATAAATTAAATAATAATAATAATAATAATAATAATAATAATAATAATAATAATAATAATAATAATAATAATAATAATCCGTATCCGCATATAACATTCTTTATTTTGTGGTTTAATCAATGTGATCCACCACAAACTTTGTCACCTTTGTATTGCCTAGACTTTCCTTAGAGAAAAACACATTCTCAAATCTCAACACCTTTTAGTCTTTCACTAACCAGTAACCACTAACATCCATATTATTAAGAAGCTTTCTCACTAAATTTGGTCTATTTGCCTATATTCATTCTCCCATTCACACTACAATTATGGAGTACCAAACACTCTAAACCAAATCTTAATTTATGCGTAAAGGAACTTAATACTTATCTAAGCCAATAGTTTTAGAAAAGAACCAACATATACAAATTACAATCTCACAGTACTATTAATTATTTTTTACTTCTTCCATTAACTTTTTGTATAAAATTGTCGGTTTGTTTAAACATCAAAAATTCAGTAATCCTCTCATCTTTATTTATAAACTTACATAAAAAGTCATAAATAAAGAAAAGAGATAACTAAATCTCTATATCTTTAAGCAAAACCTAGAAAACATTATAAACATTCACTTCATATTTATAATAATGCCACTCTCTGGCAAATTCTTTGGCAACTCGATGTGGGATGGTCAAGTATTTTCGTTTTGTAACTCTTAGAAACTAATTTAAGCACGGACCTCAAAAGAACCTTTGTTGTTATTTCTCCAAATTAAAGAATGTAGAATGGCCGGTGGGCATTGAGAGTTGAAGACGTGTCATTTTATATATAAGTTAGTGAAATTTATTAGATCGGACCTTTTTTTTTAAAGCATGGTCTCTATTACGGTGGTGCACTTTTTTGTTGGTTTACTTATTTTTGGTTCGCTAACGTAACGCACCCTTATACACGAATATCAAATCTATCCACATCACAAATTGGAAAATCGAAAAGACGTTACAATTGAAACATTGAAGTAACTTGAACTACTTCAACCTTAAGCTTGAACTTGAACAACTGAATTACTTGAACGTAGCTTGAAATTGAACAATTGAATTACTTGAACCCTTTACTTCTGGAACTTGAATACTGGACTTAGAACTTGTTTCACACCTTATAGTTTATTGTGACAATGGCTATGAGATATATTTATCTTTCAATCTCATGCAACATCAGTGCATGAAGAATATCGAAATTAACATACATTTTGTTAGAGACCGTTGCAGCATGTCATGTTCGTGTTTACATGTTCTCTCTCATTATCAACATGTCAACATCTTAACCAAAGGTCTTCTGTTTTTATTATTTGATGAGTTTCGGTCTAGTTTGAGCATTTAACGTCCTCTCACTTCACCTGTGCATGTGTCCATTAGTGTTGTATTTACATTGTAACAAGCTCTTCATTATTAATTCATCAAATCATATCAAATCAAATTATATTTTACATAGATTTTAATACCCATTAAGTTTTAGTGTTTTACAATATAGCAAATTAACCACTAAACCTAGTGTACTCTATATTTGCACTCTTCACATCATTTTACCTATTATTGGTGAAAGATATATATATATATATATATATATATATATAATCATATTATCATTAAAGTTTATTTCCTCGATATAAAGTAAATATTATTGTACATGCTCCAAATTCCAATGCACAATTGGTAACAATCTTTATTAAAAATATATATTATCTTAAACTGTAAAATAAATTTTTTATCTGGTACATCACAGACTCACAGTAGATTATTGAATTGAATAGGTTAAATTAAGATTTTATGTTTTATGAAAAGAAAAAAAAAATGGTCAAGCATATCAATATAACTTTTAATTCGCTCTTTCCGTTATACCATATTAATCCTTTTTTTAAATTTTATATTCTTTACTATTTTATCAGATTTCATTAGTAGTCATATAATTCTATAGATTCACCACCATCTTCGTAAATTAAAGCTGAAGCATACCTATGGAGTCCGATTCAACAAGCGTTTCCGTTAGAGAAGACAAGCATCCACAACCGGCCACCGTCTTCAATCTACCGTATGTTCCATTCTTATTATGTTTCGTGTTCACGTTCATAATTCATTTATCTGGTTTAAGATCGAGATATG